>NJDC01001598.1:355301-392993 GCA_002245475.1 Calephelis virginiensis
CCACCCGCACGCATGCTTTACAGTCTAAATACATCGACTGCACCGCACGCAGCAGGGACCCGACTATCCCATAATCTGGCAAAATGCCCCAAAGTTCCTTACGTACAACCAGAGTTAGTATTCAGAGTTGTTATTTTGTTATATGATAGTGGTAGCTTTGCCAATACACATTTTTTAAATGACTTTTATTTGAGCTTTTATTATTGTTAGTATATTAATATATTGTATAGAAATATATTATTTAGACAAATTTTACGTATATCAATTTTCCAAGTAAAACTTGATTACTCTTTTTTCTTACAAAATTGAAAAGGCGGGAATAATCCATAGAAACCGCGCTCTTGCATAGATAATAAAATATAACATTCAGCCTTCTATTTTGTCTATGACATTACTGTTTTTAACGTTAATTTACATTTTGTTTTTCTAATTACACAAATGGAGCCGTTCATCTACTTTAATAACATTTGACTATACTAAAATAAAAATACGATGCGACAACAATTTTGCGATTGCTATGTGATAATAATACTGTGTCTAGTAATTATTTAATACCTAAGTAATTAATAAAAAAATATAGTCATCAATCCCGATAATAAAGCTTTATCTTATTGGACGTTATTACAGCTGAGAGTCATCAGAAAGATATAATAACATTTTGTGTGGCTCTGATGTCTTTTTAAGTGCGGACCCACTTAGCCCTAACGCGCGGCCAACACATAGGCTCGTCAACCTTTCAAAAATATTAGGAATATAATCTCTATTCTGCATGTTTTTCAATGGATTCGGAGACTCTCAATACACGCGTACAGAAGGTACGAAATATTTTTCATAAATATTTTAAGCAATTACTACATACAAATACAATTACAATTGTTCTATTAAAATTGGTCATTAGCAACAAGACAGAGTGGTCATTAATGGTAGAGGGTTAAACAGGCCTTAGCATCTTCAGCATCGGGTAGATATTTCTGTACCCACTATGATTAATGACAGTGTTTGGCTCAGTCGTTTCCGGGCTGTAAGGTAGGTAGGGGCCTAGGATGTTGGGCCTATTGTCTACCGGATACCCTATCTTCCGTACCAGAATATGAAGATGACGGCAGCATTATGTAAAACAATGCATCCCCATCCGGGCAATTATCTGCAATGCACTTTACCACCAGTGGGTAATTACTTGTTGGTAATGACCATATTTTAGGTACGCTCGCCGCTCACAAACTGCCAGGCAGGAAGGTAGATTGTGTATTCCACACAGAAAATCACTACGGAAAAAGGGGGCTCAAAAAGGTATTAAAAAGCTGTGGGTTAACAAACAGTAAAAATTACTCATAGGTACTTATATTAATGTTTATTTAGAACTAGCCTACCCGGCGAACTTCGCATCGCTTAACGTTATATTATAGCATGACAGCTACTTTTAATTTCAATGGATAAGAGCATTCATTGTTTTTCCTATTTGATTACCGTCTGAATGGTCTGAAACCAGTTTGAGAGCCATCTGCGATCTTTTGTCGTTATTAATATATTTGTTTGTGTTTGTGAAATACATGGTAGTGTGTGTAATGTTTTATTTTTTGTTTAATACACTTTACAAGCATTATTATTGAAAAATATTATAGTTATTAGCTCCTACATATATACCTAAACTATAAGCGTGCCGAATTTCATACTGCTGCATCCGCACATTTTTCTTAAAAAGGGGTCTAAAGTTTTTGCTTCACTTATTAATAAATAAGTGTTTAGGTGCCTTTAAACAATATAGAAAATATACCAGAATTTACGGGCTTCTGGGTAAGCTAATTGCTATTATTGATTAATACGGAATTAGAATGTTAGGAGATTTTAATGCAAAACCGCGTGAGTTATGTTATAATGAATTGTCCGATTTTCGCGAAGAACAATATTGGTTATGTTTCAATGTTCAAAAACTAGGCGTGAACTCTGATAGATTCCAGTCCCTGGAAAACATAAAAATATCACTACATGAATCAACTACTTTTTTATTAATCTTAAGGACAAGTTCTCATTAAAGATAGCTAAATTAAAAAAAATAAAGATAAGTACGTTTATGAGTGACGGGCAATGGGCATGGAACATGTAGTTAGTTAGACCACGTAATTATGATACGATCAGCTGGTCAGTACAACACGTTTCTGTAAATTAAGACATTGTTTGGTCTGATTATTTCCCTGTTCTTGTTGAATGTACATAATTTTAAACTACTCTCTCTTAAAAGGACTAAGTTATTTTCACATAATAAAAACGTATTGTCGGATAATAAAAATAAATAACAAATTCATAAATAAAAATAACGACGTTAAATAAAACCAGCTTCAAAACTAGAAAGTAATAAAGATTTAGTGTTAATTGTATACTACCTATTATTTATATGTATTATTTACTAATGGGTTTGAAGTCAGTGCCAAGCCTTAAACTAATAATAAAAAAAAATAAAGTACCTATTAAATTAGCTTGGCACCGACTTCAAACATGTAAGTAAATAGGTAGCACATATAAACAATAGGTAGTACATAAACAATACTTTGACTATTGGAACAACACTGTTGTTGTTCCGATAGTCAAAAACAAGAGTGACTGATCTATTAGATAAAACCAATTTCCCTTGCAAAAATCATTGCCAAGATGTTTCAGGGCTTGCTTAAACACAATTAAATAAGTGTTTATACCTCCGCGATAACCAGTTTGGGTTTCGACTTAGGTAATTTACCGACTGAAAATGCAATACATTTTCTCAAGCACGTCAAGGTTAAGGGCTGTTTATGTGGGAATCAGAGGCGAATTAAATGTAGAGAGCACCCTAGGCAAACATCTCGTTGGCGCCCTTCTATTAGAGATAACTAGGTAGACCATGACACGTGTACTTAGGCATGAATGAAATATGTGATGAGAATGAAGAAAGCAAGAAGAACAGAAGGAACATGGACATCCATGATGTCCATGCTCATATCTGATTCCACAGGAATAAGATCTGAATGTGTATGTGTTTTGACATAAATATTAATTTTATTATTGTTTTTTTTTCATTGTTCAAAAAATTCCCGGCGTGTTTGCATGAAAAGGGTAATGAATGTGAAGGAAGCCTAGCAGGTCTGCCAGGATTGTGAGGTTTGGCACTCGACACTCTGTACGTACCACGTAAGGGACTTGGCGTCTGAGGCTCTCTCGGCCCTGAGCAATATTGCGAGAGAGCAACCTTCAGGGCCTTGGTTGAAGCCTCGCCCTTCTATATGGAGAGCGTGGCCAAAACCCCTCCTTCGATCTTACTCCTGTCAGTGAATATATTTATTTCATTTAAGTTGCTCTGGGCCTGATCGATTACACTTGCGAAGCTTATATCTAACTGTTGTTTTAGTTTGGGGACATTTAAAGCTGGAGTCATCCGTTCGATCTCTCTATCCCCATAGCAATGGCCGTGATACTCCTTTCTTGGACTCATATAATGAGGCTTTCTCAAGCACTGGGAGTGATCTAGCCAATACCATCGCGGATTTTAAAGAAATCGTTAGGTAGGCCTTGCAAAGTTTTGCAAGTGTTCTGTTGATTTGCGTTTTCTCACTGCAGTGTACCGTGCACTCACCGCGGACAGAATCGTTGCTTCGACTGCTCCTGTGTATATTGTACGTATCACCTCCGGATTAAGGCCCGAATTCACTCAGGTAGTTCGGACTAACATAAAATGCTATGGCCTTGCTGCACACGTTTCTGACGTGTCTGTTGGTGGTCAGCTGGTTTTTAATGGTGAGGCCAAGTATTTTCGTCTCTTTATAGTAGTAACTCTCGTGCCTCCCATGGTCACACGTGGTGTATCGTATTTCAACCTTCACGTGATGGTTATTGCACACGTTTTGATTGGCGCGAATTTCAGTTTATTTCAGATTGCTCTCTTGGCCACGTTGGAGCGAGGCATTGTCTTTTATCTCTATTTCTAAAGCAGTATCAATAACCAGTACTACGTCATAGACGTAAGCTTGGACATACACCTGGTTCTTGTTAAAGACGTTCAACAGTGGATCCAAAAGTGTTTAATAAAAGGTGTGACTCTCCTTCATTCCGCCCCTCCATATCTAAATGTTATCATCCTATCGCTGAGGTACTTTCTGAATACCCCTTTTAAGTGTCCTGGGCATTTAGATTACTTGTATCACTGGCCATCATGCACTGTCACAGGCTTCCTCTATGCCGAGCAATATTACGGTTACTGTGCGCTTTTGATGCAACTTGGTGTCAATGTGTTGGATCATGGGCATAGAGGGAGAATTTGGTGCTTATTTGGGGTATGAAACCGTATTGGCTTGTGCTTATTGTGGATAATAAATGGTACTGGAGACGGGCATCTAGCATTTTTTCATATATTTTTCCCGAAACCAGCAAAAGTACCATGGGCCTAAATGACTTGAGAGTGTTATAATATGTATCTTTTCCTCGGTTTGTTAAGGATAATGACCCTTGCCTGTTTTCGTTTTTGTGGGAAAAGTTGTAGCTTAAGACATTTATTAAACAGTTTAAGGAACAACGTCAAATTGAGGTTTATTACGTTTGAGCAAATATCCGATGTGAAACCAACAATCCCAGGTGCTTTTTTTGGATTAAAAGACATCTTTTAAGTCTCTTTTGATAAACTCTGGAGTAAATTTACCATGTTAGGTTTTGTGCAAAGTACTTTTGTATGTTTGAGAGTGTATTCGCTTTTTTTCGTTTTCAGGATAAAATGTTTCAGCCAACAGTTGTGCCGATTAGATTGGGTCCAGCGTCTAGTGGGTCTACTTCTTGTTTCGTAGGCTTCCCTGTTATCTAGTATATGCACTACCAAACTCTTTCCTATTCCAGTTTCTGACAGAATTCCCTCCAACTATCGTTCTGTGCCTTTTTTTATTTCTAATTCGTAATTTTCTTCTCTTCTATCTGTTTCAGGTACTGCAGTATAACCCAGTGTTTTCAGTTTAGTGTAGCATTTCTTATACGGTGTCTACGAGTATTTCCTTCTTCTTCATAGATCTGAGCTTCTCCAACCACCACGGTTTGATTAGTATCTCTATGTTTCGCTTCAGTTGTATCGGTGTCTCATGATAACATTTCATACATGGAAGCATCAGAACGATTCCCTCCTGTTCTCAGATGTTGCGCGTGAACTCTTTTCTCCGCCTATAGATTATTTAGTACCCTCTCCTTCTCATAATTCCCTAAATCATATAAGAAACTACATTCATTTCCCTTAAGCCTATGGTTCCATTATGTATAGGTTATAATAGGTCAGCCCACTTTGAACACTATAATATTATCCAATGGGTCTGATTCGCTAGGCCCCCTGAATCAAGCCACCACAATATTAGTTCTATTTCCCATAATGAAGATTGATCCAACTTTTTCTTGTGGTTTCTTTTTAAAACCCTTAACAAATTCAGATACTGTTTACTGTCTAACCTTGCCCTTCAACTGCCATCCCTTCCCCCTAAATGTAAGGATATAAATGCGTTGCTCTCAAAGTATTAAATATAGCCTTTCTTTTTTCTTTCAATTTACATC
This sequence comes from Calephelis virginiensis, assembly GCA_002245475.1. Lineage (NCBI taxonomy): Eukaryota > Metazoa > Arthropoda > Insecta > Lepidoptera > Riodinidae > Calephelis > Calephelis virginiensis. The sequence goes on from NJDC01001598.1 coordinate 360,849, forward strand.
CCGCAATCTTATTTGCTGACTCGCTGCTAGATATTTATGATGAATTTGATCTTGATACTTAATGACGGATTTCCTACAAGAAGAGTTAATCTTTACCAAAACCCTAGCCGTCTTATTAATAAACATAGATTAAGGTAGGAGTAAAATTAATTAGATATTATAATATGTGTTACATCGTAATAAAAACTATAAGACGTGGTTGAACCTTGGAGTAATTTACTTCGTATTTATTAATAAGACGATAAAAGTGTGTTAGATCTTTCTTTTTCTTCCCTATCTTTGGCCTCCAGTCTATATTGGCAAACATCCCACAACTCCTATGAATGTGACCATTTCCCTGTTACGATCACCTTTCCTAATAATCCTGCTTTAATAAGATCATCTTCATCCTCAAAATATAAGCCTTATAAAGCTAATTTGCATTTTTTTTCTTTGTTGGATGAAAAATTTGCTCTTTGCCCGATCTAAATCCTTATAACTTTATAATATATATATCATATCACATGTCCTCGGCAGAAGAACACATCCCGTTAAAAAGTTTACCTACACATGACATACATGACATCTGACTAGGTGGTAAGCTCTACCACCTAGTCAGATGTCATGGTGTTAGTGACGGTGAGCATATGCTCGCCTTTTACGAGCTGCCTGGCTAGGAAAGTCTATTGTACAAAGGAGCCCGGACCAACATTATATTTTAACATTATTACTATTTACCAACATTTTTTTCATTTTACACTTTGATTTTAGTTTAAATGTATATTTAATTATTGCCGAATATATTTTCTATTTCTTACTTTATTAAATTGTATTCCCTGCTTTTAGGAAAAAAACATAACCTAGTTTAACTCATGTATTATTAGTTTTTAACTACCGGCATGTTTTATTTATAATATTATTGTCATACATTAAGATACTGTTGAGACAGAATTTGTTTATTTATTTGTTATGTGTTTTTTTGCAATGTTTGATGTAAGGTGTTTTTAAAGGCTGTGATAGTGTTTTGACTACCGTTTGTGCTTGTCAAAAATTAAATTTATAATGTATTTTAACTGTTGACGTATTTCAAGTGTAACGAATGTTGTACCTACGAAATAAAGACGACGAATTGAATTGAATTGAATTGAATTCAGTGTTAATTATAACTACCTCATCTTTAAACCGCAGATAGCTCCCAGCCTTAGAATCTCAACGACCCTTCGACTGCTAACTTTGAATTTCAAGAAGCTCTATTACAAAAATGGCCCGATTGGACTACTATATACATTGATGCTTCAAAGCTTTCAAAATAATTCAAAGTAATATTGAGCTGCAAATAACCTTCTCAATCCTCGGTTTTCTCAAGGCAGTAGCTCTACTTGAAGCTATTAAATATTGTGAATTTTCGTTGACTGTTTGAGCTGCCTTTAAAATTCAAATTGTATCAGCTAATGCTTTCCGAACCAACTATAAAATCTCCATCATTTTTAAAATAAGAAAAGCTATGTATAAAAATAGCTGTTGCTTGGATCCCTAGCCATTGTGGTATTACTTGCAATGAAACAGTGGATTCTAGCACCGAATGGGCAACACAAGTTGGAATCCCAGATTACATCATGATCCTTTTTATCATCTACCTCCTTTTGTGTTGTTTTATGTCATTTCGTAATTTACATGTGTTGTTTCTTTTAGGTTGACCTAATTCAAATGTAAACGTTGTTTGGTCAATGGTACCTACTGTAAACAATCCAAAATTCATTGCATGTTTTCGGCAAAACTTGACATCTGCGAAATTATTGTGCACAACACAGTAAAAACCAGGTAACCAAAAATTTATTGATATAATATGTCTCAAGCAAAATCATACTTAAGGAAGTACCTGTCTAAAGTCTCACGGTTTATATGCTGTAGAAGTTTTCCAAAATCAGACTCCTCTAGAACGGATGTTAGTTGGCAACTATTCACATAATCTACGTTCATAAATTAAGTCTAGACATAAGTAACAATTCCTATTACACAATATTGCAGAAAATAGAAGAATGGAGGAGAAAATGAAAATGAATTCGTAGGATAAAAATTTAATAAAAAGAAAGAAGTCGAGAAAAGAAGTTATAAACAAAAATGTAATCAAAACGAAACACTTAATACAACCCGGTCACATTATCTAGAGACCTGGGGTCGATGACGTCACGTCGCGTCGGCGCTATGGTGCGCAAAACAACTCGCAGTCGTAATTAAAAAAGACACAACTAACATTTTGCAAATGTTGAGAAAATAAATAATGAAATTTTTTATGCATTTTTTTACAAAACACGTGTTTAAAATACGTTTTTCGAAATTGTGTGAATATAAAAATTGCGTTTGTTTGGTATGTATCCAATAATAGCAATATTATATTTAAATTTTAATGGATATGATTAATAAGTAGCATATATCTTTTTAACTTAATATAAAAATTAGCCTTAAAAGACCAATATTACGTTTAAAAGGCTGTTAAAATAAATTAAATACTGTGTTAAAATAAATTACTAAAATTATAAAAATAAATGAAACAATCTTGGTTAAGTGGGTACCTACAAGAAGTGTTTATTACTCAAAACTACAGACTAAAAATCTTCTCCAGAATATATGATTGGCTCGATGCCAGTCATTATCTCATTATCGCTATCGCTGATCTCACTGTCCGAACTATCTTCGCCTAGGGATATAATTAATTCACGAACATTTTCTTCTTCAAGGTGGTCTTTCTCCCAATACTCCTGTTGTAACCTTTCAACGTGATTTACTTCTTTTTTCCAATCAGAAGGTGTGATGGAATTAATCGCATCTCTTGTTAATTTTTCTATTTTTTTTTTCTGACTGACTAACATTTTTGTCTGCCACCCTTTGCTTCACTAGATTCCAGATATATTCAATCGGATTTAAGTCACAGTGATAGGGTGGCAGACGTACTATTTCATGACCATTCTCTTTCATCAATTCGTCGACGACGTATTTTTTTGGAGGCTTTGTCCTTAAAATGATCGGGTACAATTATTTTTTCGTCATATTTTCGTCAAACGGAACTTTATTGTCACGCAACCAGCTTTGCATAACAGATTTGAGTGATGCACTCGTGGGTGCCTTAATTGATTGATTTGAATGATAAGGTGCATTGTCAATTACGACTGTACCATTCGGCGGTAAGTTAGGTAGCAACTTTTCTTTGAGCCATTTCAAGAAATTACCCGTATCCATCTCATGATGATAGTCGCCTGTTGTCTGTTTGCATTTATATAGTAATTCTGCGCCTGGTATGAAACCGTTTTCTCCCCCAGCATGCACAAGAATCCATCTCTGGCCGGGGTTAGAATTTTTTTACGCTGCTGTCGGTACTATTTTGCCAACATTTATTAACGGTGTAGTGTGAGTGAATCCATGTTTCGTCTAGGAACGTAACCGGTTTTTTATTTGCGCGAAGTTCGTTATTTTGTTTTAACCGGCGCAGGTAGCGAGCCCTCCACGCGGCAATGTCTGGCTTTTGTATTAATATTGTACGGGTATTTTTACATTTTTTGAATTTATATCCCAAATGATCAATTATAATTTTTCTGAGGTAACTTCTTTCACCTTTAAAATTTATATCCCTTTTAGCAACTGCCAAGATTTTCTTTAATGTTGAGATTTCTTTTCTTACAGTATAAAAACTGTTAATAATATTACGTATGGCACAGATGTCAAAATCATCAATTTCGATTTTTTGTTTGTACTTCTTGCGTTTTTTACCTGGTGTTGATAAGTTTTCTTTACGTGTATCGTTGCTAGAACCTTGACTAGTACTCGTACTCGGTGTAGCATGTGGCAGTAACGCATGCCGTAATTCTTTGGCCTCCTTTTTTATTCTCATCAAAGTACATTTTGATATTCCTGTTGCAGCACAAGTTCGTTTAACAACTTGATCTACAGGTATCACAAATTGCTTGTTAGCTTTCTCGGATTCAAATAAAGCGAGAACTTTCAGGATTAAATTTCTTGCTTCACTGTGAATAGTTTTTCCCATATTTGAAAAATCTTTCACTGTCCTACTTCAAAGCAACGGCTTTTGTACTTAACAAAAATTTTCAAAATTAACAAAAATGGCCAACGTTGCAACATAAACAATATTTTAATGTAACAGCAATAACAAAATAACAATAAAAGTCCAAACGTAAAATTAAAATGTTTCAAAATATAACACGAAAACAAGTCGACGCGTATCGGCAACGAAAGTGCTAATCGTACTGACAGTTGACACGCCGTGGCGAGCGCGGGGAGGTGAAAGGGGAACGGAGCGGGCGGTTCGCATTCCAGCGAGGTCTCTAGATAATGTGACCGGGTTGTAAATTACAATTACGTGTATGATAAATATTAAACACATGGGAAACACGAATGACAATGTGATTAGCACAGAGCTCATTGGTATATTTGGTGATTAGTTTTAGAACGTGGAGTACAAGGCGATCGCAGGTAAAACGAACGTTCATTTCGTTTCCAAACCGAATTCATCTCTCAAATCTTCGTTTCGGGCACGTTATTCTACTAATTTCTAACAATATCATTCATTCGAGTTTCGTGAGTACCATTCAAACGTATAGGTGACAGTGCTATTTTTCCACGCGACGTAATCTGTCATTGTAAACCAAAAAGTACAAATAAAAAAACCAAAGAGTTAATTTAAATGTCTTCTTCTTCTTCTTTTGGGGTATTGGCAATTATCATCTATTTTAAGACGATTCTGCCAGTTTCAAAGTACGAAAGAAAATCTAAATGTCAAGATTTGTTAAACTTTGATTAACGCAAAACTCAAGATGAAAGTTGTTAAATTTTCAAATTATTTAAATCACTTTTGTTTTGAGAAAAAACTGTTGCCTTGATTTAATTTGCCTCTTTAAATCTACGACAGCATAATGTTCTCGTTTTGTTAAGCATTTTATTACCCGCCACATAAAAATTATGCTTTATAACCTTGTGCAACAGTTTGGTAAAAACCTGAAAATTTGGTCTGGGCATCAGACTTCTACCGTTAAACCACAAGAAACAGGTAATTAATTATATTTAAAAACTACTGCTGTAGATAGTATAACTATTACATGTACATAACTAAATATGGACATTGACAAAAATCGATTTCTTAAATTACCTACTTAACTTTATTTCTACATACCTATTCTTCCCACCCCGTGGGAGTTAGCAAATGTTGCAAACAGATTTGTTTTATTATTTAGTTAAAAGACTAATATGTTTTTAGATGATGAGGCGGCTACTTTTCTTCAAGAAAACATGACATTGATCATTCGTATACCCTGTCCGCTCACTACCGCTTCAATAAAATTGTTGATACTTAAATGATAAGTTCGTATGTATAAGTTTTGTTTAATTGTTATGCATAGTACGTACTTGAAACTTGCACTCGTACTCTGTCGCCTTACTGGTCTAGTGGTCTAGGGTAAGATTCGACTATATCAATATGTGTATATGTGTTCAATTTCAAAAATAAAAGCAACGTTGCCCGGGACTGAACATGTGCCCGGTTGCCGATAGGCTTGCCATCTGTTACATTGTGAGACTTAGATCTTCAGTTAGTCGAACAAGAGATCCCACAGATGCGTTACCGACCGCAAGCAATAACTACGCTCTTTTATTTTGACTTTCTCAAAGAGCGTTCGTTAATTTAATATTATTTTCAGGTCATGGAAAACTCAGGTGTGCAGAGCAACTCGGTAGCAGCAGCATTGTGCTAGACATCATGTTACATTTACAATTATGTATTGTATTATTGAAATGTCTTTGACAGAAAATAAATAAAATGTGAATAAAATCATTGATTTTTATTACAAATGTCACATTGAAATTATTAATAACGTGGAATAGCCTGTCTGCATTTTTCATTTTAAAACTTGGCTGTATAGATAACTTCTCAGCTTCTTCAGCTTACTTGCAATTAAACAAAGAAATACAAATGTTAGATGTCGGGTTCAGTTCTAGCATACGGTTGAACGCCAATGTTCCCCAGATGGAGGTCTGAACCATGTCTGAACGTATAGTTCTCTTACTAGTCTGTGCATCCACTCTATCCACAGTATGTTTTTTTAATTTAATATTTCAATGCAGGCCAAAGGGAAACGTTTATGTCAAGACGACAGTTTTCATTCTAATCCCGTTAATAACTGAAAGTCTTTGAACTGAAATATAAATAACCATTAATTTTTTAAAAATAAAACCACTGCCTAGTCATGGTAACTGTACGGGCCATATATTTAATCAAAGAATATAAATACATTTAGCAAGAGCTTTTCATTATCTCAATAAAGAAGTGTTTCGCGTGTATTGTATGCATAAGGATTCTTAAAATTCTTAACTTTAATGTTAGAGATACATCCAAAAAGTTTTGATATTTGATGAACAAGATACCGTTAAAACTGAGAATTTAAAAACAGATGCACACAAACAGATGGGCCCAGAAGTTCACGTTCATATTACAGTCTAATTATTCGAGTGCTACGTACGTTCATATAGTCAGAACGAGAATAGAAATAAAAGTAGGTTATACATAAATTACAAATAAGCAACTTCTTGCGTCGCTATATTATAATATCCTGGCTAAGAAATAGCGCTCTGTTGAAACTGCGTCAGGGAAATATCGTCAATTTCGACTAATTGGATGTAGTTTTAACATATACACCATCCATACTCTCATAATTATTACTACTTACTTTAATTTTACCTATTTATTTATTTTGTTGTAGTCTGTGAGAGCGGACGCATGAGCTATTGTGAAAAAATTTGCTGTGGTAACATTACAGCGCATTCGAATTTCGAGAATTTAATTTGAGGCGTCGATTTTGAATTGACGTTTCGCGGCGTCTCAACAGCTGTTCGACCATTGCTTCTACCGCAAGGCTTAATTTGAATCGTTTGTTTAATTTGTTGGTTAAATTACACGTGTTTTGGCAACCTTATTAAATAAATTATTGGACTATTTTTATAATTATGGACGAAGACGCGAGCGTCCGAGGTAAGATAATATGCATATATGTTAACATGCAAACGCAATAGAAGTTAATAGAAGAAAGAATTTGCGCATTATCCATTTTATATAAAAACACTTACCCTCAAAATTAATATCAAAGGATAATTTTATCAAATAAATCTAAAGTATATTTAAAAGCAATCATGTCATGTGTAGTCTGGAATTTGATATAAAAGAAAAATAAAATGATAGGTATGTCAGGGCATCTATAAAATGATTTTGTTTTTGTTATCTGGTTGCTATTAAAAACATGTTTATTTAGGTAAATTGTTATTTAACTTAGACCGTAGTACTTTGTCGTTTTAGCTTCTTTAGTTGTGCTAGTGCTACTATTTTTTCCCTTTGTTTAAATGTGGAGATTATTGCCCAATAATTGTAATATAATGCTGGCCTCAGCAATAATATAGTAGTACTAAACTACTATGTTATTGCTGAGGCCAGCAGATTGTAACTACAAACCTTCGTTGGAATTGTACCTGTAATACATAAATTATCCTTTTAAATGAAAGTTCGTTTTGCCCATTTTTGTTGTGAAGAATTAACAAAATAATTAAGTTGGTGTATCTGATGGACTAAACATATATTTTATAGTGCATTTAAGTCTTTATTGCTTACAATGTCGGAGTGTGGAGTAATAGTGTTTGAAAAAATGAAACTGGGTTCTAGAAACACACATCCTGTCACAAGGAATAAATATACCAGGATGATAATGATGATCATGAAATAAAAATGAAATGCCAATCGTTATTGGAGTTACCACATTTGAATTTAAACTCAAAACTTCATTGCAATAGTTACTCACAGAAGTTTGCCCTTTAAACATACAATGATAGTACTATTGCAATTTTGCTTAAGCTGTAAAATAAATTTCTAATAAGGTTTCTTTTAGCTGTTTTTGTAATCAGTTTGTTATACAATAAAATGAAATTGTAGCTCCTGTAACACGCCTGCGTAGGAGACTGTCTGTGGAACAGTCAGAGGAGAGCAAATCACCTGCACCTAACACTCCAAACAAAAGAAGAGGAGGAAGAAAAGTAACCATACCAGAGCTAGATTTAATAGATGAAAATGGTAAGCATCTCTTTTACATAAAATTTATTGAAATTGCAATTATTAACTAAGGCAAATTATACCTCATTGAGTACTGAAAGTATTTAATGATTTAACAACAATAGATATAGGCCTAATTTGTGCAACAGACTACACATAACTTTCAAAGGACAGGCCAAATTTTAAGATTAGGGAGTTAACACTAATTTGTAAATGTATTTTAAATATTATTGCCAAATTTTTATATTTACTGTTACAAACATTTATTTAAAATAGTCCACAAAAATACTTCACTCATTGTCACGTTACATTGTTTAATTAGGTTGTTTCGCTAGTATGATTCATATCATCAATAAAAGTTATAATAATGCATTTTTTTTTTAATATTTTCATTTCATGAAAATATTATTGATTCCTGTTTTAAAGTATTTTTAGTGGAACCCAGTAAAATGTAGTAATAAAATAATCAACCTTAGACCTCAATGATAAAATTAAGTTTTTTGTTAATTAGTATTGACTGGTAGCAGTTAAGATTAATGAAGGTCTGGCTATCTGATGTCAGACCTGACATCTTGGGTTCAATTCGTAAGTCAGACAACAAAAAATATAAATTAATATATACAGTTGTGGTCAACTAATTAGGGACACTCTTTGGTTAAACCGAATTGTGAATTTATTTTTTATTTTCCAACGAGTCTAAACCATATTCCATATCTCTTACATGTAAGTATAATTAGTCATTTATGTGCCCGATTATACAAATAATAACAACTTCTTTAACATTAAACCTCTTTACAGTATAGCTGATAGATTATCGTAGTGCTATTTGTTCATATAATGCTAGCTGGCCATTTAATTAGGGACACTGAGACATTGCGTTCTATTTTCAAAATTTGAATCTCAATACTTTTTTACTTCTTCTCTTTTTGTTTCGTGGTAGTTTTGGCGGCAATCCCGATATTTATTTTAAGTTTTGAAAAATATTTTAAAGAAAAATGGCTAAAAATAAAAGTTGCAATCCAACACTACGAAAGTTATCATGAAGTTTGTTGTCGAGCATGGTTGGCCATACCGAAGGATAGCAGAACATTTAAATTGCAATGCAGTGCAACATGTCAGACGCAATAACACAGATTTAAATGTGCCCAGAACAAAAAAATCGAGAAAAACAACTCTGCAAGAAGATAGAATGATAACAAGGTTAGCTAAGAAAGACCCATTTCTAGGCTCTATTTTAATTAAACACGAAGTGTTTGGGACAGACAAAAGAGCTAGTGTCTCAGCGAGGACCGTTTGACGACGTCTGGTAGAAGCAGGGTTGTTCGGAAGGGTGGCTCGCAAAGTACCGTTGTTGAAGAAAGAACATAGAAATGCTCGTTTGGCGTTTGCACGTAAATATGGACATTGGACCTACGCCCAATGGCAACATGTATTATTCTCTGACGAGACCAAGGTTAATTTAATTTCTTCAGATAGAAGGCAATACGTACGGCGTCCAGTAAAAGCGGAAATAAATCCAAGATTCACAAAAAAGCAGGTGACACATGGCGGTGGAGACATTAAAATGTGGGGTTCATTTTCTGGATGTGGAGTGGGACCTGTGAGGAAAGTTCAGGGTAACTTAGACCAACATCAATACAAGGTAATATTGGAGGAAACGATGCTTCCCTATGCTGAGGAGCATCTCCTAATTATATGGACGTTTCAGCATGATAACGACCCGAAACATACCGCCTGTTCAGTCAAGTCATTTCTTACCAGTCAGTCAGTATCGGTGCTAGATTGGCCAGCAAATAGCCCGGAACAACCCAATCTAGCACCTTTGGCACGAAATCAAAAAAAAAGTAGCCACTTATTGATGAACTTAATACAACTGTAGATGAACTTAATGAAGCTTTTTGTGAGGCATGGGCAAACATTCCTGTCGAAACATGCCAGAAACTGATAATGTCTATGCCACATTGGTGTCAAGCAGTAAATACTAACAAAGGTTTTGATACTGGGTACTGATTTATACATAATAAAATGGAGCTGTTAAAAATATTATAGTACTGCAGATTATTAGTTTTGTTTAACTCTATTTTTCATTATAGTTTACTGTCCTTAATTAAATGTCCAGCTACAGAATTATATATTAAAATTGAATACATGTTCAACCTTTGATATTAAATACTTTTTTCTATTTATTTATTCCTTTATTTACAGCCATTTAAAGCATAATAATCGGACCAAATTATGCAAATAATAGTTACTGAGAAATAAATAGGGTTTTATAATTGTATGTACATAACCGGTTATTGTTCTTCACTATCTTGCATGTCCCTAATTAGTTGACCACGACTGTATATACATATATATTACTTATTGGAAATGTGTCCCGATCCCGTTAAGAGGGTGTAGATGAGGTCACTAGCTAACTAATTACCTATAAGTATGCGGGGAAAACGTGAACCACTCACGAGTTATATTTTTTAAAAAATATAGGGTAATACAACTTTCAAAACAAGATTTAAAAAAAACTAAGGCGTATATTAGTATAAATATTTATTATCCAGTTACAGCTTACTCTAGTACATTATAAAACACAATAAAATAAATAAAAACATTCATAGTTTTGAAATAAGAGATAGAAAACTTTACATTTTTTATGATTTTTACAATGTATTTTGGAATAAAGTATTTTTTTTTTCAAAAAATCACCAATGTACTTGGACGGCAAAACATTTTTAAAACATCTACACATTATTAGCTATCCAACAAGATACAACATTTACACAAAAAGGTACATAATAATTTTAATAAAGATTAATAAACATAAACAGGAAATGAACCTTGAATTTGAAATTTTCATTTTAATCAGTGCAAACATTTTATAGCTGTAAATCAATTAGAACACTAGATCTAGCGTTGCCTTAAATTGATTTACAGCTCATTTTCAAAGTGAGACCCTCTATTCCTAATGTACAAGAGAAATAATAAACCACAGTAAAATAATTGAAAATGTTAATGGATTTGAAATAAGAAATAAAAAGCTCTACATTTTTATGATTTTTACAATGCTGTTAGGAATAAAGTGTAAATTTCTAATAAAGACCTCTTTAAAAGTAAATAAAGCTAACTTTCATATTTACACCTGTTTATCTGTTTTGGAGGTATGATGCCAAAGACAGACCCACACACACACATAATCATTGATAAAAATAAATGTTAAACTTATTAACCTCCTCTTTTTGTCTGGATATTGTAAACAATTTGAAAAGCTGAGTTTAACCCTTTTACCAATTGCCAATATGCACTGAATAAAGCATTTTTTTGTCCATCTGGTAAAGATTCAGGAACCTTGTCTTTTGTTTGTATTCTTTTACTGACTGTTGTTGTTATGTAAGATTATCTGGAAAATAGATGTTAAGTAAGACTTAACTCGTTTTCTCACCTATGTTTGTCCCATCATTTCTTTTCAGTTTTCCAAGATTTTTACAAGAATCATCTGCAAGTATTTTTCTGAACTTGGCTGCTGAATCACTCTATTTATGTTATTGCAGAATGGGCGCCACCCATCGTTTTTCTTTTCTCGTATTATTTTCTGCTTTGTACAGGTACCAGGCAATCTCTAGTATTCTCGCAACGTATTTTTATTTTAGCACTTGCCCTGTGCTTGGGATAAATTTCTATAAATTTGAGACGAAAGGTTACAGGTTCAAATCCTGTCTGGGGCGAAATTTTTTCTTTCTTTAAAATTTATAGAAATCTCTAGTATTGTTTTTTTTTTGCTCTTGAAGCACTTTCTGAATTTTGTCACATCCTTTTTAATTGTGGACCCCACCAGGTTTTAATGTTTACTGTGTTGGGTTCCTTTAGGAGAGGACCGTTTTATTGCTATTAATAATTACATCTGTAAGATTTTCTACATTGTCCCTTATGTTGTTCATGACATTTTTCATATCTTTCAACATCAACATTGTTCGCCTCTGTGGTTAACGGGTTCAGTTGTTGGAAGTGATTGCATGAGGTCCTGGGTTCGAATCCCGGGTCGGGCAACAAAACGAAAATTTGGGTTTCCTAATTTTCTAATTAAAAAAGATGTTGCTTGGGATTGGATATGTGCCCGGTTGGCGATAGGCTTGCCACCTATCACATTGTGGGACTTAGTGTCTTTGGCAAGACGTGGGTGCCCTGGTTGTGCCTCTGCCTACCACTTCGGGGATATGGGCGTGAAGATACTTTGAACATTACTTCTGTTATATTTTGCTTTATTAATTCACTAGCTGCCTGTTCCGGCTTCACTCGTATGGCAAATTTTTTGATCATAAATTGAGATGTAAATAAGCTATCCTATCTTTCAAGTTGTATCAAACTGCACACGGTGTGCAAATTTGATTGAAATTGTTTAATTAGTTTAGGAGTCCATCGCGAACAAACTACGTAACACTTAATTTATATATATTAATATTAAACCAATTTAAATCCACTTTTCTCAGATTCCTTTTTTATTGATTTGAGTTTTTTAATCTTATTCTTCTATGATCAGATAAGAAGACATATGTTATCTGATGCTAGAGTTGAGTCAATTATAGTATCTTCCCTGGAAATTACAAAAATTGGTTTGTTTCCAATGTTAGAGATAAGTTAAGGAGTGAATAAATAACTAAATAATAACAAACAATTCACCTCTTTTATTTGGTGTAAAACACATCCCCATATCTGTCGATACGCATTGGGGTTGGTTCCTACGATATCCCATCCCGTCCCATAGATCGTACCAATCGTACATTCCACCCTTTTCTCGTTAGTTTACAGGTTTCGGTTTGATTAGCCTATGTCGTCAAGTTATAGGGAAGCCACGAAAGCGTATCTTACCAGTAATTTTTGATGGACCAAAAGCCCATGCCGTCAGTAGGTCCCCGCTATATCCCGGAACAAAGGTTTATTTCTATTTGTCTGACTACCGTTAGGGTCGTGCCGGTCTTGGTGACAGCATTCCCGTCACTGTTTTCCTCAGTTATCTCAAGGCTCTTTCTAGGCACCAGGACGTTTCTACTGTGCTTATCTTTCTTCTCCTGGTGGTAGTGTTGTTGTGAGTCTTGCGAAAATGAGTTTGTTGAGCTCAAAAACTCATGCCTACAACCCTGAAGTAGGCAGAGAAAAATAAATAATAATAATTAAAAAAATAACCCTGAATAAGTCACACAAATTGAATCTAACCCCAAAGTAAGCAAATAATATGCTTGTGTTATGGGTGTTAGTCAAAAATTCTAATACATAAAAATACTTAAATATATACTTACCAGAATAAATTTAATAAACACCCAGACCCGGAAATGCAGACATCTAAATGTTCATCACACAAATGCCTGCCCATCACAAAAACCTATCGTCAAACCTCGAAACTTCTTGAGGTCCCGGGTTCGAACCCCGGGTCAGGCAACAAAAAGGAAATGTGATATTTCCAATTTTCTAATAAAAAAAATAATATTGCTCGGGATTGGATATGTGCCCGGTTGGCGATAGGCTTGCACCTATCACGTTGTGGGACTTAGTGTCTTCGGCTTGTCGTAGTTGCCCTGGTTGTGCCTCTACTTACCTTTTCTGGGGTATGGGTGTGAAGATACTTACTTTATTTTTATACTCGTAACCGTAAAATAAAAAATGTTCAATAAATCTAGACACTACTTATAAGCATATGACGGAGCTAAAAACCATCTCGATTACTTCAGCTTTCAAACAAAGTCACAGACAGACGGACCGGCACGAAGACATACATACATGCACGAACAAGCAACACATACATTCATGCAAGTACGGGCGCGCCTACGTACGGAAAACTAGGGTTTTTCGAAGGGTTTAAAATGTATTTTTTAATCTGTAATTTTGTCCATCTTAAAAGAAAGTGTATGTTTTTTTTCTTCAACAGGTTTTTATGTGAGAACTAAATAATTTTAAAATGCTAGTGAAGCCGCAAAGATCAGCTAGCAGTTTATTAGTCTGTTGTTTTTTTTTATAATGAGTAATTAGGTATGCTTACAGATAGAATAGAAACATGTAGAAAATATTACCATGAAGCACTTTTTATTTCAAAACATGAAATATCTTGTATAATTTTTAGTTTTTATGATTTTATTTTATTTATTTTCTTTTTGCTAAATTAATATTATTAGAATAAATAAATGATTAAAGTAGTGACAACAAATTGACAAATTTTCTTGTCCAGTATATTTTTTGCTTACTTTAATAGTAGTGTTAATTAATTCTTCAAAATAATGTTAAATTGCCTAAAATTGTACAACTAAACTTTACAAATATCTTAACTTATTATACTTTAAGCTCAAGAAAATACGCCACAAGGGAAATCTAAGAAAAATATTACAAAAGACATACTTGAAAAAGAAGAAAAGATTTTAACACCTTCTAGACGAAGTGCAAGAATTAGATCTAACACAAGCATTATGTCCGACTCTTTTGTCACAGAGTCACCAAGGGCAAAAAGAGCTACAAGAAGAAAATCTCAAATTGGTTTGTAAATTGTAAACTAAAAATTATTTGTGTTTTAAGGGCAATTTTGTTCTGTACATTTAGATATTAAAATTGTTTAATTTTTCGAATCAAAAGAATTGCTCGATTTCAAACTAGTCATGTCATTCTTTACTTAGTTTCTTCTTTTTTTTACTTAGTTTCTTTCAAAAATGGTCATATTACTATATCCCCAAAAGTTGCCTATTAATTTATTTTGTTAAATGTCTATTTTTGGTTCGCACATACAATATAGGTAACTGATTTGTTGAAATATTCCTGATTTATAGATAGTAAGAAACTAATGTAAGTGCTGTTAACATAGTTGCATAAATATCTCTTACAGGAAGTGACAATGATATTACACCTTTGAGACAAAATCGTAGGAACAGAAAGGAATCAACATCAAGCATTGAAGCAGGTAAAGAAAGTAATTATTACATTACCCTTTTTACATAAAGGTGCTCAAAATGTACCCTTAACTCGTTGTTACATTATGCTAAGTATATTTGAAATGTAGTTTATTTTTCATGCTATAATATTGTAGCAGTATTAGTTTTATAAGGTAGTGTTAAGGTAAGGTCCTTCCAAAATTGGTGTCCGAATTTTGAGACAGTGTTCAGAGTGTGATGATTTTTATTACCATCTAAGTATATATCTAAAAGAAAGTTGTGTTAGTAACACTATTTATTACTTAAGAATGGTTGAACTGATTTGGCTGAAAATGAATTGAAAGGTAGCTTAGAACCAGGAGGCGGACATAGAATACTTTTAATCCTGTTCAACTGCGAGAAAAGTAGGCAAAAAATGACATTTAAATTTTTGCCATATAATCTAAATGGTTGAAACGATGTTCACTGGAACAGCTAGTGCAGTAGTGTAGTATTTTGGGTGTGAAATTTTAAATCGGGACATATGGCAAACATATTGCCATCTCAGAATAAACCGACTGTTCATCAGGCACATTCGGCAGACAAGAAAACGTACTTAGACTTCAATGAAATTTTTAATTTGGTAGACTAAAACGACAACTAAAATCGAGCTTTCGTTTTTTAGTATTCCAAAAGCAGAAAAAAGTTATGGCTGTATGGCTAATTCGAAGATGAGTGACAAAATCTTAAATAAAATGACTCATTGATTTAATTTTACACATTTCAGTAAAGAAATTAACAATAAGTGTTGACGAAATAATAGGTATTATAATTAATTTGATGTATAACGACTATTCTTTATAAACAGCTTTTATATGTGCAATGAGATAGTGACTTATATTTAATACATATTTTTAAGTAAGATAAACATTTTTTTAAAAAATAAAAGAATAGTGGGATGATAAGTGCCCTTTTTGCAATTTGTCCACTCAATGTTTTTACGAAGCGTTATGTGAACTATCCTAACTTTGACTCTCAGAAATTATACACAATGTAATCTTGTAATATATGATAATAAGCTTCTGTTTATATAAGTATTGATACTCCCTTCCTCTGGTTTCTTTATTTCCAAAGAAGCCTGGACCTAAAATTAAAGTTGAACTTTGTCCCAAACTGAGACCACACAAACAGCCAATAGAGATCCTTTTATAATTCCAACATTCTGTTTCCGCTTAAATGGTTAGAGCATTCTTCGGCTTGAGAAGAAAGGGTACAGGTTCAAATCTTCTTAAAAAATATATTTTCACGCCCATTTCCTCGAAGAGGTAGGCAGGGGCACAACCAGGGCACCAACAACCAGCCGAAGACACTAGCCCAGAATGTGATGTGTGCCCAGGTGGCAAACCTATCGCCAACTGGGCACATATCCAATCCTGGGCAATGTTATTTTTAGTACATTTTTTTAATTTATTGCCCGACCCGGGGATCAAACCCGGGACCTCAAGAAGTTAAGTCCGTCGCCGGACCGATAGACCCAAGAGGCGATTTTTTTTTAAATTTGTAGAAATTGTATAAAAATATTGTGAAAAACAAATAAGTGCCATATGAGTGCTTATATGCATAAAGCCTATTGCATTATAAAAAATAAGTAAAATTAACAAAACTAACACTTACATAGTTTGCTAAATTATTATCATCGTTTTGTTTTGTAAATAACTCTGTGTCGTGACGCTTTAGCATATGTTGATCCCGTTTGTTTCCTTTGACACTATTGCATGACACTTTTGGTAGTATCATGGGTATTTTTTCTTCCCCGTGACTATCGATAGTACTATGGGTAAATTTGCAATTCCTGTGACACTATTTATCGGCCAGTAATGTCACAGGAATTTAAATCCCCATGGCACTATCGAGCTTTCTAATCTGTTTTTTTGCCAAAAACTTCGAAAAAGACTGATATATACAACACTCAATCTACGAAAATTCTGCTTCTATGCTTTTTCTGACATACTCTTTTTTTACGAGTGGAAATCCTCATGGATACTCGCCATTTTCGGGGGAGCTGGCGAGTCATGTCGGACTCCCACCGACTAATACCACACGGTGTCCTCCTTTTCGCTAGGTACTGGGGATGTGGGGATGCTTTCGCACACTTCCACTGCCCCGATGACGCTGGATCCCCCGATCCCCATCAAGCAGCCTCACTCAACAGTGGGCCACATACCGTCAGTATGTCGTCACTTCGGGATCCCAGTGGCGACAGGCGCTCCCGTACCTGCCGATGTCAAGGTGGAATGCCCACTCCCTACTCCGCGGGCTCACTTTTACCACCCCACGCAGGCCAAACAGCCTACCGCTCTTTTCCGCACCTTGTGTTCCCTCTGGCTGCAGAGGAGTACTGAGGAGCAGTCGTCCTGGTCAAATTGGTTTAGCCGGGACCCAACCTGACCCCGGTTACTGGGCCCTCTCACCACTACAAGACTTGGACTCTTGGGGGGTTTTCTGACATACCTACTCAACTTGCTTTATCCAAGCTTAAAGATGAGGTACTCGAAATTACAGAATTAAAGAAAGCAAATAATATCCTTATTCAAAACCTAGTTTTGTAGTAGTTTACTCAGCACTCTGTTGACACTATTCCTTGTCCTTAACTCTTCTTTCGATTCGATTCTTCTGAATGAAATTTATGCATTATTAAGTATATTTCTAAAACTACCAGTTGTGTCGTGATTATGAATATATATTAATTGAATATTATATTTTGTATGAATATTATATTGTGTGTATTGTGAGTGAATATTATATAGGACTACCATAGAATCATGATCTACCTTTTCAAAAAAAGAGCTATCAAAATACCCTATTTCTTGGTAGTCAGGTAAAAACTGAATTGAATTCTGTACTTGTATTTACCGAGAACGGCGGAACGATACGCGTTGCCGCCAGGGAACGCCTTATCCCGCTTTGCGGTACGCATTTTTAGGGCCAGTCCAGTGGACTGGCAGAGATCGTGACGAGCATACTTCTGGCCAATGAAACCCTAATGATGTATTTTTTATTTGAACTCTTAAAGAAAATTATTTTCTAAATTTTAGTTGAGCTAGATATGAAAGCGTGTACAACAGTTTTATACACAATTATTAGTTATGATAATTACATTCTTTTCTTTGCTATAGTAGTGTCATTGGTAGGTAATGTAGTAATTCAGGGGTCATTTTAATCTATGAGTCTCCTCAGTCAATAAAATAATAGTGCTAAGAGAAAGAAAAAGTACCCATGACACTACCAGTAGTGCCAAAGGAAATAAACGGTTGATCCTAATAGTTTTTGTTCTACAAGTGTATAGGGGATCGATATTTGTAGGAACTATCGAGCGCCGTCATTTTGAAAAAACCATATAATGGCGAC
Organism: Calephelis virginiensis; assembly: GCA_002245475.1. Lineage (NCBI taxonomy): Eukaryota > Metazoa > Arthropoda > Insecta > Lepidoptera > Riodinidae > Calephelis > Calephelis virginiensis. The sequence continues at coordinate 379,212 of NJDC01001598.1, forward strand.
CGGGCACTAAGCCAGACTTCATACAAAAAAGTTCAATCCCCTTTCTTTATTCAATAACAGGGGTGGAAAATAGTCAGTAAAGTCAGTAAAAGTCAGTTTTTTCGAAAAATGGTCAGTAAAGTCAGTATTTTCAGGTTCAGGAGTTGGTAGAGACCAGACCATTGGTTTTTAGATTGAGGGGACAAAAATTCCCTTTTGCACTACAAAAGAGTCCCTAAACATGCATTTTTAAAACCTTTGACTTAACTTTTTAAAACCTTTCTTAAATAATTTGTTCTGTTACTGTAATTTGAATTTATTTGGTTTATTTTACAGTCGTCACTCACACCGTAAAATTTAAGTAGGTGGTAGAGTTTGGCAGCGACTCGCCCGGATTGGTACCACCATCTTATCTATTCTTGCTGTCGTAACATCAGCAGTTACCGTTGACGTATTCTGATTCGTATGTTAATGTAGCCAGTAAACTTACTGTTGCTCGAGGTATTACATCCCACATTACCACCTTTGGTGTCTCTTGGCGGCGTGAATTTCTTACCATCAGGAAATTCGTCAGCTAGTTTGCCTTCCAATACCATAAAAAAGTATTTCTTTGTATTTAGTATAATTATTCACTGAGGTACATTCATAACGCAGGCGTACGCTGTACCGTTACCGTTAACGTTGGGGATTCAATTTGTACAATTTGTCCACGGTTACTTATTTATTTACCAATAAAAAGTGTATACTTTAATTAAGGACTCCCGTCACCACTACAGTAGAAACAAAATGTTCATGTAAAACGTGAGGCTTTGAACAAACGGCCCAGCATCCATAGCAGGAAGATTTCATGCTTTCAAGTAGTTAATTCGAAAGCAAAATTCGATATAAGAATTTAATTTGCTTTTATTTATTTGCTTGTACACTTACTTTTGCTCTGGGCCTAACATCCCGGCCTCAGGTTGGCAACAGGCCATAATCACCTTTGGCGTCGTGAATTTCTTACCATCAAGAAATCCGTCTGCTTGTTTGCCTTCCAGTATCATATTAAATAAATAAAAAAACTATGTTATATCGTTCATAAGCGATATTGGCTATGTTTTAATTGTAAATACTATATCAATAGGTATTGGCAAAAGTGCACTTTTAATAAAGCTAGGAAATAAAAGAAAAAAAATGTAAAATGATGTTATAATGTGTATATTCAATAGTTTCTCTACATTCTGGATTTCAAGTTATTGTAAATTTATATTGAGTATCGTTATGTCTGTAATGTATGTTTAAAAAACACTTCTGGCTTTTTAAAAACTACATGGTAATTTGTAAAGGACAAAAAACACGCGTTCATGAATTATTTTAAATTTTGATATTTACCCCATTCCTACGGGCACCGCTTTAGTAGCCTCGGAAAATTAAGTACCTACCAGGCAAAATTCGTTACCAAACTTACACCGAATTTACTAAACCGATGTTCAGACATATAAAAAAAATCTTAAATGTATTGTAAGTTTTTTGTTAATATCTTCTATATGTTTAATATTTCAGTAATTTATTGTTTATAAAAATGTAGTTTAAAACTAATCAACTAGAACTAAACTCCTAACTACAACTAGAAAACTAAAATAGAAAATAATTTTCTACGAGTTCAATTTAAAAAATAGATATTAAGAAAAAAATGCTTTGTCTTGTGCGCGGGGTGCGTCGGCTATTGTATGATAAGTTTAATCTTTCCCATATCTGTAAATAAAGTATTTAAAACAATTGAAACCTAAATTCCTGTGCTTTTAATCAAGAACATGTTTTTTTTTTCCGAATTACTAAATTTTTTTATTTAAACTTAAGAATAGAAAATTATTTTAATTTTTTAGTTCAGCTGAATATAAAAGCGATTTCGTAAATCTTTGAAACTGTTATTTTTTTTACATGTACACAGTAACGAAGAATCAGCTTTCAGTAGGTATATCATGTTTAATAAATAAATTTCCCTTTACATATTTATCCAAATTGACGAAATAATGCATTTATGTTATTTTTTGTCGACGATCTTAATACACAGAAATAAGTAAATAGATACCTGAAAAAATATAATAAACACTATGTTATTACATATACACATACCCGGAAATATGTTATTACACAAATGCCTACTCACGTCTAGAACCGAACCCAGCCTGGCGGTTGGTCAGTGGCGTTAGGTATGTAGGTACCTCTCGACCAACGAAGAGGCATTGTATGAAATGGCAATCAAGCAAATGAATTTAATTATTGTGCTATAAATATTTACTATAATGTGTAAAATTCTAAGAAAAATCACATAGGCGCACGTACTTATTTCAATATCTTGTCTCGAGTTTTTTTTAAACTATGGTATCTCCTAAGACATTAAATCTAATGAAATAATATCTGTTAAGCATAAAAAATGTTATAATACACACAACTGTACTGTTATACAATTTTATCGTAGATGTTTTCTGCTTAGGTAGATTTAACAGTTTACACTGCGTACGCGATGGAAGCTTCAAAAAAAGAAATATTTTGGGTTTTGGCGTCAATTCCTGAAGATTCTGATCATTATAATCTGACTTTTTTTTAATACTGTTTGGTCCTCGGCCCTTGATATATGTATGAAGTTTCAATTCAATTCGACAATTTAAAGTGGTTGGAAAGATGTTCTAAGATTCCGTTACACAGAAACCATTGAAGTCAATGCTCCATGAAAAGGGCGATGTAGGTATATTGGCTATTGTGATTCTGGATGCCAAACAGAAAAAAACATTTTTTTACAAACATATATTTTTTATATTTTATAAATATAATACGATTAACATACGCAACTAACAGCAACCAACATTTGTAATTCTTAATTTGTGAATTGACCGAGTAAGTATTTTAGAGTTTTGGTCAGTTAACGGTCAGTATTTTAAAGGGTTTTGGTCAGTAAAATCAGTATTTTTGACCATCGAATCAGTTTCCATCCCTGCAATAATAGTTAGGACTTTCAATGGAAAATACACCAATAAGACAGAGATCATAATAGCCTAATTTCATCTTGATGTTTTTATTTACTCAGTGAAACCCTCATGCAACTGATGTCAAGATAAGACTTTGTACCCAGTTCAAGTTTTTTTTTATATCTCTTGACTATTGTGCGATGTTGCATTAGTAAAATTTATGTTAAGATGATATGCAAATGGCTTAAATTTATTTATACTATGTTTTAGATCTAAGCCAGCTTTCAGTAAATAGTAATATGTAGTCGAAATTAAACCTCTAGTACACTTTCGAGTCTTCATACTGGCTATTGAAACCACAATAAGCCCAAAAATATATTTTAGTTACTTGTTTGAAAGATAAATTCTAAGTTTTTCGTATATTCTATTTAATAGCATACATTTATTTTAATTAAATAACAGCGTACACCACTGCTATTGATTCGCCTTCATTTTTAATTCATAAAAGCTTTTTAAGTGTATTTGACATTCAAAAAATGTGTTAGAAGCTACTTATTTTCATTAAAACGAAACAAAAAAAATCTTATATCATGTGAAATTTCAATACAGCTAGCTATTTGTTGTGAATGAGAAAAACTACAAAGATAATAATGACCGAATTATTATTTGTTTCTAGCGGAAGCCCAATCTGGACTCAAGTTATCAGCCCAAATTACGGATATATTAACTAAAGAATTAAACATTCACTCACAGCAACCAACGAATAAAATTATTGAAAAAGAAAACAGTAAAGAAAATACCGATGACCAAAATGAGTCACCTACTGTGCGTAAAAGTCCGAGATTACAAAATAAAAAAAGAAACTGTTATAGTCCATGTAAGAATGATACAAATGATGGTGCTGGTGATATTAGTTCAAACAGTGATGATAAACAAAATCTGAATAATGGAAATCTAAACAAATCGTCAAACGAGGAAACAAATAAATTATCTCAAGAAATATTAGAAAAACCAGCAGTGACATCTAAGACCATTAAAAATAATGGATTATCTAACAGCAGTTATGTTTTGTTAGAAAATATTAACACAGAATCTAAAAAGTCATATAAGTTAAATAAAAGCGCTTCAGGTATTCATAATTTGCCTTCCTCAGAAGGCAAACGGCAAAGAACAAAGTCATGCACTAATGTCTCGGATATTGCAATAAGTGATTGTAAGTTTTACAGTGATAATGAGTATGTCAAGAAAAAGGTAAAAAATCGCAATTCAAAATCACCTTTAAAGTTACTAAATAAAACTGGATCAGGCGATGGAATATTGAATAAAAGTGACAGTCAAAATAATTTAAACAAATCTTTAGAAAAGGAGAAAGAAAGCCTTGATACTATAATTTTGGACTCAAGAGATGAAAATAAACATGATACTGAAACAAAAATTGTTTCCAATAATGAAATAGATGAAACAATTAAAATGTTTAATCAGAACCCTCCATATAACATTAAAACCACTGTTTTAATGGAAGACTCTGATTCCAATTCTGGCAAATTACATATAGTAGACAAAAGTTATGATGACCAGCGTGTACCAGAAATAGATGAAACCGTAGATTTATCTCATAAAATTTTTAGCTTTACTAAGGATAAAAAATTAACAATGGATGACACAAAACAAAATTCATTAGTAAACGACAAAACTGTAGACAAAAATTTAACAGTGGATGATACAAAACACAAATCACTTGTAAACGATAGCAGTGAGCCGATGGATATTGATGAGACTGTTCACGATAGTTTACTACTTACATCAAATAACCAACAACAAAATACTTTTGAGAAAACGAAAAGAAAATCTTCATTATCACAGTCTTTAGATAAAAGTGGAAATCAAAGTAAGAACACCTTAATACTGTCACAACTTAAAGATATATCTTCAGGTGAAAAAAATAATGAATGCAAATCACCGCAAAGCTCAACACCTTTGAAAAAATCAACTGATAACTTAAATGTTACGATTGAAAATGCAGTTAGTAAAAAAATTACGTCGACGTACTCCACTAGCACGCCTATACAACAGAATAAGTCTAATGCTCTTGATGAACAAAAAAATAAATCGGAGCATATTTTTTCTAATACTAAGCAAACAGAAAGTGAATTGCAGAAAGAAAACACGCATTCAACCAAATCAAAAAATAACAAAAATGCTTCCAAATCTAATACATCAAAGAGAAGTTGCAAATCAGATGCTTGTAAATATGAAGATAACGATGTTACTATTCAATTTAATGACAATCTAGTTTCATCTGCAGAAAAAAAACCTGGGAGTACTATTAAAAAACATAAATCTATAAACTCAGAAACAGAATCATCTGAGGAAGATAATTTAATAGATGATGAAGCTGATGATGTTGGAGACGACTATGAATCTGGTGATAGTCAAGATGACGAAGAAAGGCAGTTTGCAAAGGATAACGAGGTAATTGATAAAGGCGAAACTTTATCATCGTCAGATAATAACATATCAGAAGATTCTGAATATGAAAAGGACTCATTCGTTGTAAGTTCCGATGAAGAAGACAATGAATTATTAGAAGGTACAGAAGATGACCTATCTATGAGTGATAATGAGCTTACAATGAGTGCTAAATCTAAGAAGAAATATAATGAAAGGAAAAGCAAAGAACGAAAGAAAGCTTCGATAGAGATGTTTGTATCGCGCCATAAATCAAATAAATTGAACAAAAGCCATAAGAATGACACTCTTGAGTCCGATTCTGATGAAAGTATAACTAAATCCCGAACTTTAAGAAAAAATAAGAAACAAAGATTAGATTCTACTAACAGTAATTTAGAAGATAATTCTTTTTCTCAAGAAGGTAACACAAGTAGAAATCCTAAAGATGACATTGACAATGTGAACGATAAAGTAGATGATGATACAGCTATGCCTCGAAAGATTAAAAAACTAAGCTTAGACTCCAGTAACAACTGTAATGAAACACCATTGAAAGCAAATGACAGTATTATGAATGAAAAAGAAATCACCATTCAAAATGAAAAATGCATAGAAATTGATCCACTATCTATACAAATAAAAGAAGAAATGCAGACACCTAATAAAACTAAAAACGAGACTATTGCTTTCGTTGACCCTGATGAACTAAACGAAACAGAAAGACATATTAAAGATAAAAGTGTAAATGTCCTTGGAACTACAGGTACGCTTGATGATCAAGAATTATACGATGAATCTTCAAGCAGTTGCAATGAAGAAATAATGCAGAACTATGATTCTGTTCTTCATGAACTGAACAAAAATAACGACACAAAAACTAAAATATGTGACAGATCGTTAAACCTTGACAAAAAGACTAAAAAAAGAGAAAAACATGCTTTAATCGACGAGCTTAATCTTACGCAAATCAAGTCATTGAAAAATGCTAACTCTACACTGTCTAAGAAAACAGAAAACCAAGATAAAAATAATGTCGATATGGACTCATCAGATTCAATCAATTTACAATTATTATTCTCTGAAGAAAGAAGCAGTAGTGAAGAAGTGGCTACAGTAAAACTGAACAAGTCGATAAATGAAGATAAAAGTTTTATACCTTTAAAGAAATCAAAAGGCAAAACTAATATACATGAAAACTCTGGTAAGACAAATTTATTTTTTTCTTAATGTGATATTATGTTTATAATGTTTGTCGCCTCTGTGGTCTAGCGGTCCGGGTGTTGGACTTGACTGCATGAGGTCCCGTGTTCGAATCGAAACCCGGGTCCCGGTTCGGCCAACAAAAAGAAAATTGGTTTGTTCCAATTTTCTAATAAAAAAAATGTTGGTCGGGATTGGAAATGTGCCCGGTTGGCGATAGGCTTGCCACCTACATTGTGGGACTTAGTGTCTTCGGCCAGTCGTGGGTGCTTTGGTTGTACCTCTGCCTACCTCTTCGGGGATATGGGCGTGAAGATACGTTTAAGTGTAATATTACAAATTGAATGATAATTTTCGTATTCAATGTCACTGGTACAAAATAATAAAGATGATTAATTAGTAATTACTAACAATATTTTTAACCTTATATAACCTCTAACTCTAAAATAAGTCTTTTTTTTTTGTATCAGCAAATTTTAACAAACAGCAGACATGAGCGAAGTGTTACATAATGTTAAAGATTATAGTATATAATGAGAAGTAATGAGTATAAAATGTACTAATAGCAATTATAGATCAAGCAGGCTTCGCTGAGCGATATTTTAGTGGCTAGAATTAAAAAATGAGTAACATGAAAGTAATAGTTTTGGGTATAAAAAAATATTCTCATTGATGTGGCGCAAATTTTAAACTTTTTACAGATCCTGATAAAGAAAATGAGATAAACTTCTTTATCGACACTCAAGGTACACACCCAACTGCTAGTGACGAAGAAACACATAGCACGAACAATGCTGCTGATAATACAGGTATTCAAAGTTTTATGTTCAGACAACATCGCAGCTATTTGACTCCAATACAATATTACGAGATATTGTAAAGGGGTCAGAAACGCGTTTTTTGTGCATAAAGTATACTGTAACTAGTTAGTGCAGCTGAGAAACTAAACTAATGTATACTAGATTCTACACACATTTTCACAAGTCCCTTGCATAGTAGAGAGACAGTATCGTAGGCCAAGAGTCAAGATTCCTATAGACGTGTAGGTGTGGCTTCCTTCGCATTCATTACTCATCAAACAAAGATATCGGATACCATCCTGGGATAACGCTGAACATTTGAAGATCGACCTGTTAATTTTCCATCTCGAGACAGATGTACAAAATGTTAAAACGAGATGTTTTATACTTCCGCTTAACATTGTATATTGGAAACATCGCAATACACAGACACAGAATAGATGATCCAATTTTAGAAATTAGTTGTTTTGGTCCTAAATTGATGAAAAAATTATTGGAGATAATCTCAGGATAAAGGTATGACGGCTCCGTCTCTCTCTAGTAAATATATTTGTTAATATAAATTTGTCATTGTACTTAAATTTTAGCACTTGTTGGGATAAATTTTGACACAGACAGACAGGATTTGAACTTGAACCCTTTCGTCTCTCGCTGATGAATGCTCTATAGTCTACGAGGTGCCTGTTCAGGCTTCACTCGGATGGTAATTTTTTTGATCATAAATTGAGATGTAAACAAGCTATCCTATCTTTCAAGTTGTATCAAACTGCACACGGTGTGCAAATTGATTGAAATCGTTTACGTAGTTTGGGAGTCCATCGCAGACTAACAACGTAACACGTAATTTATATGTCGAAATGTCATGAGCTAGTATACCTATTTTCTTGTGGTCATGAGTGTCGTCGGTGCAACATGTGGCGCATCCGCTTGTAACGTCGGATAGTCATGAACAAGGTCAGTTGTGATATTGTGGTCATTAGTACATTTGGCGCCACAGGTGCATCGGAATTCTCGTAGCTTGTTTCTTATTGGTCGGTTTATCGGGAAGTCATAAATAAAGTTGCTTCGTTAGCACATCACGTCGTCGGCACTCACGCAGGAGGGGCGGGGTGGAGACCCCCTTTCCCCTTCGGAGGTTTGGCTTTTGCGTAAGCCGAACACCGTGACGTGTTTAAGTAGTATTATAATAGTAGCAGGCTTACTCCAATGTTTTGTTTAGTAACAAATGGGTGTACGCTATAGTTGTTTATGCGTGACTGTGGCTATGTTTGTAAACAGTGTAGTGAGTAGTTACGTAGCTACTCTATTGTTTATTATTATGATGAGGTTCACGATGTGGTTGTGCGACTAGATCAGATGTTACGGCTTTGTTTTGACATTTCTGAATTCTTTACTCACTACCCTCAAATTGTGAGTTCTCGGCCTACTAGTCCCGTGGTTCCTGTTCGGCCTGTGTATGGTGTGATATTATCTACGACATATACATATTAAGATAGTATTTGAGCTATCGATTGAGAGTTGTAAAAGTGCATGTACAAATCCTGTATGAGGGAAAATTTTTCTTTCTTTAAAATTTGTAAGTCTACAAGTGCATCAGTTGAAAGAAGTAACAGAGTTAGGTTCTCCGGGAGTGTTGCCACTGTCGTCTTCTTATTTGGAAAGTGCTGAAACAAGTGAGTCAAATTGGATATCTTGGCTGTACTTTTAATAGGTATGGAAGGTAAGGTAATGTAAAAAGAAGGGGTATTTGCAGGAAATAGTGTGAATGGGGCACAATGTGCTAGATTCGCTTTGCATAATTCGGTGCTTATCCCAACGTTGTTGTATGGAAACAAGAGTTGGGTATGATAAATGCGGTAGAGTAGGATAAATGGTGTCGAAGTGAGAGCGCTACGTAAAATCTGTGGTGTTACTCTCGCAGACCGCACCCGTAACAGTGAGATTCTAAATAGTGAGATTGAGTGAAAGTGTTGGTGATGAAATGAGAAATAATGACAAATGAAAGATTGACAAAGTTGATATGTAGATGAATGTAGGTACCCGAGCAGACCTGGACCGGGGTTGAGGTTCCACGATCAGATTACTTGGATATTATTCGATGGTGGTGTGAAGAGTCTCTGAAATCGGCGTGTTTGTATAAAAAAAATAGTAATTAATGTGGAGGAAGCTAGGCAGGTCTGCAAGGATCGTTAGACTTGGTACTCAATACTCTTTGCCCACTCGTAAAGGACTTGGAGTGAAGCGAAAATTTAAAGAAGATTAAAGACACTTACATCAGGCTGGCAACAAATCATCATCATTTTTAGTGTCTTTTTATTACTTGTCTGCTTGATGGCTCGTATGTATAAGTCATGAAAACGAAAACAATTCAACAACACATTCCAATTTTAGTTAATTTTTAACCTATTCCAAAATAAATTGTACTTAAATTTTTATGTTTTCTTACGCGATTACTCGATTGTGATGTTTTTTTTTATGGGATGGTAGGTCACGATTCCGAAGTAAAGTATAACTTAAAAACCACTAGTGAGATGTTGATGAAATTTGAATTGGACCATCACGTTCTCTAAAACATAACGATATTTGATAATTCTTTAAACGCGTCGTCGTCGTAATGAAATTGGAATCAGTTTCTTGCAGTTTTCGTGAGCTTAAAATATATTATTAAAATTTGGTGTATGGCATACAGCCCAATCACTTTCTCAAGTAAATTTATTTATAATTAAATTTTTATTTGAATCTTATTTCAGAAACTAATCCCGCGATGAAAACTAATGAAAATGTATTTGACAACAGCGCAAAAAAGAAAAAGAAGAAGCACTCAACTTCAGAACCCAGTAGTGAATCAGGTATAAGTGTTTTTAATTTAAAGTGCATAATTTTATAACTCACACATCTTAAAGATCTTAAAACTTAATACTGTGCTTGTTCGCTCCACATATATTTTGTAGACGTCAAACATCTTACAGAATGTAGACGGTGTCGACAAAATTTAAAGATGACATTCGAAACTTAAGTTAAATCTTTGGATAAATATGTCCTAAATATATTTTGTCCATAAGACATAAATTCTAAGGTTTAACTGATTTTTTTTGTATTGCTATTGTAATAATAGGCCATTGTGGAAATAAAAATTCAACAAATTGACACACATGCTTTACAAATATTTATGTTTTTTTCAGTTGTGACCAACCCAGATCCTGATGCACCGCTAGAAAAATCACACAAGAAGAAAAAAGCTAAAACTTCTTTGACAAATAGCAATAACTCGATAAGTGAACTTACCAATCAAATAGGTAAGTATTAAAATTTTAACCTACTAACACAATCACAAAGGTATTCACCTTTTTTTTCGTATTTTATGTATGCCAAATATACCACAAATATAGTAATAACAATAATGTAATAATAAAAATAAATTAGAATGTGCTCATTACTACTGAGCAAAAACAACCCACCCTACATTTACATTTGCAACAAAAAGAAATATGAACTAAGCTATGCATAAGGACTAAGTCTAAAACAATTCTGCTGTTCGCTATGTGCTAGACTTCGGTGCCACCTAGCGTTCGCAACTTTGTGGGCTCTCACAGTTCTTACATTTTGATACAGATTGGCGACATTGGGATAAAATATTTGAAAAATACTGTTTTGATTGATGTAAGTATCAAAATTACTGTAATTTGGGTGGACAAAGAGTTGTGAAATTATTTTTGGGCATTTAATTTAAATGTAGCATGCAAAATCTATTCAAGAAGCCTGTTTGAGTCTGGTTATGTCAGGCTTGATTATTTCTTTTTTGTCATAGTTTTACTGTTAAACAAGCTACTTTAATGGTTATATTAAATGATAATAAACATATACAATTATTTCTGTATCGCTAGTAATAAATTAATGAATGAAGTTGTTCTATGAATACCAAAGAAAACGCTAAGCGTTGAAAATGTCAAGCCAGTTTTAACTTTTATTAAGAAAGAAATAATCTGTCTTCTTAGGAAATAATGTATTTGTGACTGGTTGCTGATGTTTTTATTAATAATTGAAAGTTGTTCAATGTCACACCTGCAAGATCTAAAATGGTGAAAACCCATTTAAATCAGTTTTATTTCCGTAGAAGTTGTAATATCTGTGTAATTTTTTTTGAAGGGTCTCACAAAATTTGTTCTTCATTTCTCTCTTATTTTTAATATAAAAAATTGAGTTTTCTCTTTCTGTTTGTACTTCAGCATCACAATCTTGATTATTAATATATCTAAATGTTGTTGGATTGTTAGATTTCAAAAATATATCAACTTGACATTCCTGATCACTTTTAAGTTATTTCTGCTTCATGATACCTATGTTTCTGATGATTGAATAAATCTTTGGTTGGTCAGTATGGTGTTGGATATTTCACTTTTCTTTCTCCTTTTCATAATCGAATTGTACCGCGAAATAGCTCCAGATCCATTTGATATTTTAGCACGATAAATTGATGGAAATATCGTCGGTGCTCTGATATTTTGCCACCGATAAAATGTTCACTACATATTAAATAATTTGGTTTTGCAATGCGTCGACACTGAAACAAAATAAATTTAATGTAGGCAAAATGTATTGTATAAACATCGAATAAAGGAGTTAAATAAGGTTATGTAAGTAAATTAGTAAAAAAAAAGTAAGTGTCATACTTACTTTGTTCTCTTGGCAGCAGCTATCACTTTCTTACACTGTTCATCTTTCCAAGAAGCTCTTGGAAATCGGTAAAACTTAAACTTACTATTTCTGCCAGTATTCTTGCTGCTGTGACCCATTTTCGTTAGCAGAATAATGCGATTATTTAGTAGATTGCTTCGACATGACAGATGATAGAGCCTACATTATTTTTACTTTTTGCCACCATGCGCGCTGCGATTGATTAGGATACCCCCACCTAGTGCTTTGCGCCCTGCGAATAATGATCAGAAAACATGTGGTGAACACTTAATTATTTAAATAAATATCATGTGACTTTGGGTCAATGAATTTAATAAAATATTTTACTAATAATAAAAAAATAATAAAGATAGTAGAACCACGTATAATTACAAATCTAACTTAAGACGCCATTTTCTCGAAATAAACTTGATGCAGTTGGTACATTTTGGCATAACTCGGTCCATTTAATATAAAAATATATTTTTGATTTGAAGTAGCCCCATTGCCACTTACTGTAAGTCTTATGATGGAAACTCAGGAAAAATAACATAAATACTAATATTTTTGTGTACTTGAGGGATTTTATATTGAAATTGAAGTCTGTTTTTGCTGATTTACTGCGCTTAAATTTTACGTGGTGTACATATATTAAATAATGACAAAAAACTGCGCTCGTCTTTTCTCTCAATTCCGCTGAAACCCCGTTATTTGGCAATATGTTAATTGTTAAGGCACACCTTTGGCGGGACGGAGCGTGTCTGGTCGGGCCGCACCCATCGCAAAGCACGCCCGGGCGGGCCGGCCCGTGTTTGTTGCTCGAAGAGTAGAGTAGAAAAGATAAATTTTATATTAATCAAGTATAGAAAAAGTGACGCCTCGGGTTTTTTAAAATTTTATCTTTAAAATTTCATTTGCCCTTTTTTTCACATTGTTAGTATCTCATCCTTCCGCCTCGGCAACTGAATGTATGAAAGCGATCTAGGCAGATAATTGCGCTGCCCGCCCCGTCCCGACCTGTTTTAATACGTGTTATCCTTAATAATTACTGTCGTGACTGTTAAAGTATTAGGACCTGGAATTAGCGTTGCCAGGCGTCCAGATAAAGCCGAACACAGTCAGGCTTTTTGGTTGCGTGTCCGGCCAAATTAGAGCGTGTCCAGCCTGTCCGGCTTTTGCTAGGCTTTTTACATTTCATGAAAAATGTCGAGCGCAGGCGACTCTAAAATTTAACGTTACATATCTTCACGCCAAGTCCCTTGCGGGGTAGGCAGAGAGTATTGAGTGCCAGACCTCACGATCCTGACAAACCTGTCTTGCTTCCTTCACAATCATAACCCTTTTCATACAAACACGCCGGTTTCGGAGACTCTTGACACCACCCTCGGATAATATCCGATTGAATTGATCGTGAAATATCAGCCTTGATCTCCCCGGGTACCTACATCCATCCACATTCGCATTGTATATCTGCTTTGTCAAACCTTTATCTGTCATTCTTTCCACATGACTGAACCAGCGGAGAATGCCCTTTCGCATTTTAACATCAACACTTTCTTTCACTCCCACTCTTTCTCGGATCTCACTGTTACGAATGCGGTCAGCGAGCGTTACACCACTGATTTTCCGTAGTGCTCTAATTTCGACCGCATTTATCCTACTTTCATGCTCTTTCTGACATACCCAACTCTCGCTTCCATACAATAACGTTGGAATAAGCACAGAATTAT
>NJDC01001598.1:393927-412994 GCA_002245475.1 Calephelis virginiensis
TTAAAGTCATTTGCAACGGCTAATATGCTATAACTAAATATTTTTATTACAGACTTCAACAATCCAGTAACTGAAAATCATGAAACATCTATTAAAATATCAAAAAAGAAGAAAATTTCAGTATCTGAAGCAGATACAGATCAAGGTAACAAAACTGTGTATTAAAAGGTAACTAAATATTAATACTTCATACTACTGATGTTGTAAATTCGAAAATCTGTTCGTCCGTCATGCTTCTACGGCTGACGGTTCAAATTTGATATGCATATAGTTTAACTAGAGTTCAAACATTGGCTTCTTTTTTTAAAAAAAAATCTCCACCCAAAACTATAATAAGGGTTGAAAGTTTGAATGGAAATCGTAACTACGTTGCCATAATCGCTGTAAACAGCTAGTTCCAAAAGTATTATGTTAATGTTTGGACTGATGAATGTGTTACTTTTTCCTTCTTTCATGTACCAACAGTGTAATGTGGTCCTCGGTTACAATTAATATTTTTTTTTAATATTAGGATAATTTCTTAAGCTAATTTTATTTAGATTTAATGTTACATTTAAAATGTCTAAAACTAAATCAAGATTTGTTCTGTTCCTTTGTGTGAAATTTGGCACTCTTATACCTTATATGTTGGAGAAGTGTAGAACGCTAATATTCTTCAAAAATAATGCTTAGAAAGTGCATTAAATCAAAAAATAAAACATTTTACATACTACCCTGCACTTGACACACACCAATAATAGAACCTAAATCATGTTTAAACATTATAATTTAATAATTTTTATTGAAGAACTTATATATCTTATCATATCGTAAGAAATTGAATAAAACCGAAATTTCCGCTATAATGTTAAATGAACTTAATATTCTATTCAGGAAATGTCAAGAAATCCAATGAGCTTGTTTCTGAATCGACGGTTTTAACTTCGGAAAAAAAGAAAAAGAAAATGAAGACAATGTTGGAAAGTAACACATCGTGTATAGAAAATGGTAATTGTTGAATGTGATTATTTCATTCATAAAAACTTTTAGGGCTTTCGAATATTTAAGAGTTGATTAATAACAATGCAAAATTTATTATTCCTTTTTACAACATGTTAGATTAGTAGCTGCCCCAAGTTGTATGTAATTTGGACAAGTTAAGCGATTTAGATCTAACCACAAAGTAAGCAAAATATATGCTCGTGTCTATCTACATCAATGCGCTCTCTCATTCATCTAGTTATTCACTAGTCATTCAATATGAAACTTCATTTAACCTTGATTTATTGCAGATGATAGTACAGTCACGGAGAAAGATGCTAAGAAGAAAAAGAAAAAGATTTCCATATCGGAAGCAAGCGTGGAAACAGGTAATTGAACTTATAGTCGACCATAAAACATAAAGTAAAAGTATCTCCACGCCCATATCCCCGAAGAAGTAGGTAGAGGCACAACCGGGGCACCCACTACTACCCGAAGACACTAAGTCCCACAATGTGATAGGTGGCAAGCCAACTGGGCGCATATCCAATGCCGAGCAACATTTCTTTTATATTTGAAAATTGGAAATAACACATTTTCTATATACATAACATATATAGTAGTTATAATATATTAAATATACTAAACATATTATACATAATATACTAAAGTGTGTACTTATAAGACAAACGTAATGGTTGAGAAAGGGATTAAAAATTACCACAAGAGATAAAACCTGTCTAGTTCAAATTATTAGAGCATTCGTCAGCGATAGACGAAAGGGTGCAGGTTCAAATCCTGTCTAAAGTGAAAGTTTCTAATTCTCTAGAATTTGTGGATATTTATTAAATTTTGACATGACTATCATAACCAAATTAAAATGAAATTTAAAAAAATATTCTTATAGATGCAAGTACGATAACTGAGAAGAAAAAGAAGAAAAAATCTGTTTCAGAACCAACTACAGAAAAAGGTATGAACATTTGATGGCTATGAATAAAGTTTGTACAACTTCGGTGCAATAATAGATCCATTTATAAAGCCGTAAAACAGCTACATGTGCCCCTTCATTCAAGATATTCCATAAAAGAAAAATTAAATTAAAAAAAGAAAACAATAACCCCCAACAAAACCTACATGAAACCTACCTAGTTAAGAAAAATAGAGATGTAATAAGTTTGACGTGTCTGTGGCATCGTAACTTTTAAACTAATGTACCGATTTTCATGCGATTTCTTTTTAATTCGAAAGCTGCCGTGATCGAGGTAGTTCTTAGTTAATGGAATTTAAAATAAAATAATTTAATAATTATTATTATTTTACTAAAGTTTTTTTGTACCAAACTAAGAGTTTCATTTTATTTTACAGAAGTAGAAGCAACTCCGATTTCAATTGATAACCAGATACAAGTTCCCAGTGCTAGAAAAAAGAAAAACAAGAGCTTATCATCAGAAAATAATGAAGGTAAGGTCTCATCAATTGGATTGAATTGTATATATTCTTTTTTTATTTTTATTTATTTTATTATCTTTAATGACAAAGTAAGGATTTCCCAATAATGAGACTGTGGTGTTAAACCTCTGGCGTGAGTAAGTTCACTCGCTACTGTACCCTTCAGACTGAAACACAACAGTGGCGATCCATGACATTACATTGCCTAACCGACTTCGGGAAAAAGAGAATATTCGACTCAATTTTTTTATGTAAATCGATTTCTGAACATATTTTATATATACAGTTGTGGTCAACTAATTAGGTTAAACTCTTTGGTTAAACCGAATTGTGAATTTATTTTTTATTTTCCAACGAGTCTAAACCATATTCCATATCTCTTACATGTAAGTATAATTAGTCATTTATGTGCCCGATTATACAAACAATAATAACTTCTTAAACATTAAACCTCTTTACAGTATAGCTGATAGATTATCGTAGTGCTATTTGTTCAAATAATGCTGGCTGGCCATTTAATTAGGGACACTGAGATATTGCGTTCTATTTTCAAAATTTGAATCTCAATACTTTTTTACTTCTTTTCTTATTGTTTCGTGGTAGTTTTGGCGGCAATCCCGATATTTATTTTAAGTTTTGAAAAATATTTTGAAGAAAAATGGGTAAAAATAAAAGTTGCGATCCAACACTACGAAAAATTGTCATGAAGTTCGTTGTCGAGCATGGTTGGCCATACCGAATGCTAGCAGAACATTTAAATTGTTCAAAAACTACGGTATACAATGCAGTGCAACATGTCAAACGCAATAACACAGATTTAAATGTGCCCAGAACAAAAAGATCGAGAAAAACAACTCCGCAAGAAGATAGAATGATAACCAGGTTAGCTAAGAAAGATCCGTTTCTAGGCTCTATTTTAACTAAACACGAAGTGTTTGGGACAGCCGAAAGAGCTGGTGTCTCAGCGAGGACCGTTCGACGACGTCTGGTAGAAGCAGGGTTGTTCGGAAGAGTGGCTCGCAAAGTACCGTTGCTGAAGAAAGAACATAGAAATGCTCGTTTGGCGTTTGCACGTAAATATGGACATTGGACCTACGCCCAATGGCAACATGTATTATTCTCTGACGAGACGAGACCAAGGTTAATTTGATTTCTACAGACGGAAGGCAATACGTACGACGTCCAGTAAAAGCGGAAATGAATCCAAGATACACAAAAAGCAGGTGAAACATTAAAATGTGGGGTTCATTTTCTGGACGTGGAGTGAGTGGGACCTGTGAGGAAAGTTCAGGGTAACTTAGACCAACATCAATACAAGGCAATATTGGAGGAAACGATGCCTCCCTATGCTGAGGAGCATCTCCCTATTATATGGATGTTTCAGCATGATAATGACCCGAAACATACCGCCCGTTCAGTCAAGTCGTTTCTTACCAGTCAGTCAGTATCGGTGCTAGATTGGCCAGCAAATAGCCCGGACCTTAACCCAATCGAGCACCTTTGTTACGAAATCAAGAAAAAAGTAGCCACTTATCGTACCACAACTTTAGATGAACTTAATGAAGCTCGAACTTTTCTTCGACTCCTGTCGAAACGTGCCAGAAACTGATAATGTCTATGCCACATTGGTGTCAAGTGGTAATTACTAACAAAGGTTTTGCTACTGGGTACTGATTTTACACGTAATAAAATGGAGCTGTTAAAGAATAATATCTTTACTGCAGATTATTAGTTTTGTTTAACTCTATTTTTCATTATAGTTTACTGTCCTTAATTAAATGTCCAGCTACAGAATTATACCTTAAAATTGAATACATGTTCAACCTTTTGATATTAAATACTTTTTCTATTTATTTATTCTTTTATATACAGCCAATTAAAGCATAATTATCGGACCAAATAATGCAAATAATAGTTACTGAGAAATCAATAAGGTTTTATAATTGTATGTACATAACCGGTTATTGTTCTTCACCATCTTGCATGTCCCTAATTAGTTGACCTCGACTGTACGTCGGAAGGTCATGAGTGTCGTCGGTGCAACATGTGGCGCATCCGCTTGTAACGTCGGATAGTCATGAACAAGGTCAGTTGTGATATTGTGGTCATAAGTATATTTGGGCTCCACCCCGCCCCTGTTCACGTGGGTGCCGACCGAATAATGCACCTCTCGGACGACCCATATCCTGGGCCCCAAGATCCCAATTGAATTAACAATTGTGACCTAGAAGTGTCTCTTTGTCAACATATGACAAAGAGAGACTAATACCAGTGGCGACTTCCGTGACAGTGATCCAAAGTGGTCCAAACACTAAGAGACGTGCGCAGATATTAGAAAATAGGTATACTAGCTCATGATCTTTCGACATATTTATAATTAAAAAAATATTTCCTAGGTAGTCCCATTGCCACCAAGTCTGGATTAGAAGCAAGAACTTCAGGGAAATCGTTGCAAATATCAATTTTTATAAATGGAGATGATTCACTTAATGAAATCAAAATCGATTTTGTGCAGTTCGCAACGTAGTAAGAGCTTAAAATATTGCATTATTTTCTTTTTGAACGCCAAAAAGTCCTTTGTAATATGTGATATAAAGTATCTTCACGCCCGAAGGGTAAGCATAAGTTCAACCAGGGCACACACGACGAGCCTAAGACATGGAAGTCTGACAATGTTGTAGGTGGCAAACATATAGCCAACCGGACATTTATCCAATCCCAGGCAACATTGTTTTATTAGAAAATTGATAAAATACATTTTGTTGTTATTCCTTGACGCGGGCATCGAACTCCGGACCTATTGAGACGTAAGGGGCGGTATATATATGTTATATACAATTAGGTTTTTATGTTTCTTTCGTCATTTCATGCATATCAGATTATGCCATGAGTATTTATTTGCAGGTGCGATTGAAACGCAATTTATAAATACCAGAAAATAAAACAAATGTAATTACTTTATTCTGCTTCGATAATAATGATAACAATTATAACGCTCTTATAATATTTTATAAAATGTACAAAAAGGTGGTCTTAAGACTCCGAAGCAGTCTCCGACAGACAACCTTAGGGTTAAGCCCAAAATATGTGCTTTGATCAAATTATGAAATGTCTTTTCAGATATAACCATTGGACAGAATAATTCTCAAATCAACAAAACACCTGGAAGTAAAAAGAAACACAGGAAAATCTCCGGATCACAACTCGGTAAGATGATCGAAATGACATCAAGGGGATTTCTTAACAATGGCGTAATTTATGTAAACTATTTGCATCCCGCAGCTTGACTTGAGAACTATACTGGGTAACTTTGAAAGATCCGGCCAAATTTAATACAGGGCTATAGGCTTAAATGGTAAAGCATTTATATTATAGCCAAATTGTAATTTGTATTTTCTTTTATAAACATTCATTTAAAACAGTCCACAACAATGCATTACTTGTCACTCTACCTCGTACCTAGTACGAGTCATGACGTCGCCAGCTTTGACGTCCGCAGTTTTCTGCTTTGTTTACGTTATAAATTATAACCATGCACCTTGTATTTTGCGTTGAATAAAATTTTAAATTGATTTTTATTTTAAATTTTAGTTTTTTATAGATTAAAAGTGTTATCGATTCCGAACCTTTTCTCAAAATTTTCATTGGCTGATGCTTTCAATGTAACGCGGTATAGTTCATGCAAACGTGAACTAATATTTCGACTATAAGAAAGCGACCAGTCACACCTATGGTGTCAGTAGTCAGTAGGTGATAATTGACTGTATTTTTATTTTAGCACTTGCCCTGTGCTTGGGATAATTTTTCTATAAATTTTAAAGAAAAAATTTCGCCCCAGACAGGATTTGAACCTGTAACCTTTCGTCTCAAGCTGACGAATGCTCTAACCAATTGAGCTACTGAGGATAAAAATACGTTGCGAGAAACGAAAGTTATGGCCATTCTAAAATGTGAATTTCATCTGTAATGATGAACTCATTTGGTGGGTACTCAGAATTGTGTATCTATAGGACATAACTACCCGCGTTAACGGGTTAGAAAGGAATTACAAATTTCGCCACGGGACTTGAATCCTCAGTAGCTCAATTGGTTAGAGCATTCGTCGGCTTGAGACGAAAGGTTACAGGTTCAAATCCTGTCTGGGGCGAAATTTTTTCTTTCTTTAAAATTTATAGATAATTGGCTGTTATTCTGCTTGTTCGTTATCTTGTTACATAAAAAGATGCAAATATTATTTTTCTCCAAAATATCCAAATAACGAATGGCCATGTCTTTCACCACACCACAGTCTACCCACTTATCAAATGTTATCACTGTGGGGCTAAGCATATAGGGGTGGATTTCAGGCTAATAAGCATCGTTTTATAATAATTATAATAACCTAATTAATTTTCACTGGTGCCCAGTGCCTATGCCTAGTAGGGATCCACAAACTTATCTATTTCTTTCGACATAATGATAGTGTTTGACACTATTTTGTTCCGGTCCGGATGGTAAAACAGTTAAGGTTGGTGAGATACTTGCACATTAGACCCAATACGCTGGTGTTAATACATTAGAATTAAAAAGAAACTTTATTTGTAAGGACCATCCAAGTGGTTTGGCATCAGGTTTGGTTTCCAGCAGCTCATTCATGCACAAATCAAGTGCACCTTCTCACGGAACACATTTTAGACGGCCTGAATAGACTAAAACCCATATACACCGGAGTACTATTCTTCGACGTGGCCAAGGCGTTCGATAAGGTCTGGCACAAGGGCCTAATCGATAAGCTCTACGTAATGGGCATGCCAGACTAGTACTCATTATACGAGGCTACTACTGGTCGAATTGCAAATTCAGATTTCGTGTAGAAGGTACTCTCAATCAGTAGGCCCCTGAAGGTGGGGGTACCGCAGGGCTCGGAACTCTCGCCTTTACTATACACCCTGCACACGAACGACGTACTCTGACCGTCGCGCATCCACGTAGGTCTTCGCGGACGACACGGCTCTGTATGTGTCCCGCGGTAGTGGAGTACAAATGGGCAATATCCTACTTAACGCGGCCACCTGCTGGGCAACTGGTTCAGGAAGTGTCTTATAGAGGTAAACCCCGAAAAAAGTGCAGCGGTGCTCTTTATTATTTATCTTTCTAATTGAGGTATTACGCCCAGCGGACGGATGAGACCTAGTCGAAACTCGGAAACCATCAATATGTTCGATAGTGTAATCCCTAAAAGACCTAGGGCTCACTCTCGACAGTAATATTTCGAGTCACAAATAAAGCTGATACTTGGCCGTCTTTATCTAATTAAAAAAAAGTGTCTTATAGAGGTTAACCCCGAAAAAAGTGCAGCGGTGCTCTTTATTATTTATCTTTCTAATTGAGGTATTACGCCCAGCGGACGGATGAGACCTAGTCGAAACTCGGAAACCATCAATATGTTCGATAGTGTAATCCCTAAAAGACCTAGGGCTCACTCTCGACAGTAATATTTCGGTCGAACCCCTCATATTTCGAGTCACAAATAAAGCTGATACTTGGCCGTCTTTATCTAATTAAAAAAAAAGTGTCTTCACGCCCATATCCCCGAAGAGGTAGACAGAGGCACAACCAGGGTACCCACGACTAGCCGAGTCTACCCTGGACACTAAGTCCCACAATGGGATAGGGGGCAAGCCTATCGCCAACTTCCAATCCCGAGCAACATTTTTTTATTAGAAAATTGGAAAAACTCAATTTTTTTCTTTTTGTTGTTCGACCCGAGATACGAACCCGGGACCTCATGCAGTCAAGTCTAACAACTGAACCGCTAGACCACAGGTGATAATCTAGAATCTAATTAAGAAAAATAATAAAATGTCTCTTCGTAACAAAGTGGCACTTTCCAAGTGTGGGAGGCCTATCGTATCTTATGTTTAACTCGAACCTTTAGTCTGTTTAACTATATCTATCGTAAACTATCACCCTCTCCGATCCTAGCAAGTCAAAAGTAGAAACCCAGGAATCAAGATAAGATAATCCAAAAAAGTCGTTTAGACTATAATAAATAGGTAAGTTTTCTTTAACAGCAAGGCAAATACATAGGTACTTACAAGTGCTTACGACAATTTTAACAAAGTTTAATGTTCGAAATTAATTAACTGTCCACTAGAAAAATATAGTAACTGCTCTTGGTTGTCGATTTGTGCACATAAAATCGTAAATACTTGTCTCAAACGGAAGACGTGCTGAAGACACTCACTCTCGCATTAATCATAATTATTGGCGTCCTTT
Source organism: Calephelis virginiensis (assembly GCA_002245475.1). Classification (NCBI taxonomy): domain Eukaryota; kingdom Metazoa; phylum Arthropoda; class Insecta; order Lepidoptera; family Riodinidae; genus Calephelis; species Calephelis virginiensis. The sequence goes on from NJDC01001598.1 coordinate 402,598, forward strand.
AAACCGGTATGTTTGTAAGAAAAGCCTAGTGAATGCACGCAAGGGACGTAGCGCGAAGATATATATAGGTGTATGTGTCATTTTTATTTATTTTTGAAAAAAAAAATCTCACTAATCTCAACCGGGTGTCACTTGCAGTATCTATGTGTGCGTTGTTCCAGCTTATTTTCTCCGTAAATTGCCTTTTGTACCTTGCTATAGTTTGTGATATTAGCCATCCAAAAAATATTTCGGCAGACATACCTTGGGCACGTCTCGCAGCGATTGGTCCACTGTCGAGTACGGAGTTCGCCACGTGTAATAGTCTCTCCCTGTAATAAAAACACTTAGATAGTAATTGTTAATTCAAACGTGATCTGAGGCCCGGGTTGTACATTGTTTGGTCGGCACTCGGCACTCACGCTGATGGGCGGAGGGGAGCCCCCTAATGTTGGAGTTTTCCGTAGTATTGTCATAGTGGAACTCTTTTTCCAATGTATATGATGGTTTGCTTAACTATAATCGTTTGTGCGAGAGTAGGGTGATGTTTGTATACAGTGTAGTGAGTCTGTTACACCCGTTTGCCAGAATTTCATTTGCCATAATTTTATCTGCTATAATGGTCAACAGACATAATATTGTTTCTCGTAATTTCATATGTCATACTTACTGTTTACTATAGCAGTCACGTGCTAGAAACTTTGTTTCCCATAAAATCAATTTCAATAACATCATTTGCTAGCATAATTGTAAGCCGTAGTATCAAAAGCCATAACATCGTTTACCATCAAAATAACTTCTATAAAAAGAACATAAATTCATTTTATACTGAAAGATTTAGGTATGGTTAAAAGACAACGCACGAGCCGAGCGAGCGAAGCGAGCGTACCGCGGCAGCGGCCGGCGAAGTGCCAGAAAACTAATCGCTTTTTAGAACAAAGGCGTTAGGTTAAATTTGAACGGAAGCGACTTTGGCCGTAAAGAGGTACTAGATTAATATGTATTAGAAATAAAAACAACTGTAATATGTTATCATACTGTCATATATTTATTAGAACTGCATAATCGTACTGTGATACATTTATTACAATTTACATTTTACTTAATGCAAATACACATTTTTGTAAAGCGTTTAATTATTCTGTTAAATAATAAATATTATTGCAATTAATAAAATGGATAACAATATGCATGGCACGCGTATCATTATGGAAACTAATTTTAGTGCGAAGAAGAATATTATGTCATAAGTACATTATGGCCAACAAAACATTCGGCCAAATAAAAATTCGGGCAAATAAAATTGTGGCATTTGAAAATATGGCTTATATTCTTCGGGAAAACAATAGACAACCATAGTGAGTGATTGAATAGAAACGATATGGTTTATTATAATGAGTTTTACGTGTAGTTGTAAGGATCGACTCAATCAGGTGTTACTACGCCCCGTGTGTGTGTGTGTGTGTGTGTGTGTGTGTGTGTGTGTGTGTGTGTGTGTGTGTGTGTGTGTGTGTGTGTGCGTGTGCGTGTGTGTGTGTGTGTGTTCTACTGCATATATTTAATATACATGTGTACTTGTTATAAAATGTTAATTGCAGCCTTGTTTGTTTTTTGTTTCAGAGTCTAATGCCTATGATAATAACGTAATGTTAAGTTCTAAAACGATAAGTGTCACAAAGGAAAATCTGGGTACGTACTTATTTCTAAGTGTTACGACAAAAACAAAATGAAAAATTCATTTTGATGTTTTGCATATATTGCTGTAGTGGTTATGGTACTATTTTTCTTAAACTAGTCAATAAATAGAAACATTTGTAGAGCAATATTTACACTAAATTTACATATACAGAAAGCAAAATTCTATTCACTTACATATTATAATAGAAATAAGTTATTACGTACGTAAAGGCGGTAATCCATTTTAGATATATAATAACCAACTTATGGTGTAACGTTTTAAACTTGTCAATCTTATTATTTTATACAAATAAAAAGGTTGGTACTTGGTAGTAGATAACGCACTGTCGCGACGTGACAAGTATTTGATCTGGCGTATGAATAATTTTTTAGCTGTTGAAATCGGCACGATCAATAAAAAATAGCTTCCGATGAAAATTTTCGATCTCAAAGTTGATTTTAAGTGTGATCCGTTAGTGATAAAAAAAATGATGCAGTTCTCTTGTTCACTGACCGGGCCAACGAACAGGGTGCAGTTATGGTATCAAGTTTTTAAGATTTAAAGAATTTAGTCTATTTGGGTTGCTGAATATGGAGCGAAGAAGAAAGAGTAGGAAAGCTTATCCTGGGTTCTCATAAATGAGCCTTAGGTACATCCGGAATTAGTAAAATAATGAATGTCCCTGAACATGATTAATTGTGGCGACAAGGAGAGAGGTAGGTTGCTGCACAACACTCAACCGCCAGTGATCAGCCCATTCGGCCAGCCAGTCGGTAGCCCCATGTAACCTACGCTCGCCTCTTACGAGCTGCCCCGTGCCCGCCAGGAAGGCAGATGGTCTGCTGTACTCGGTGGACCCCGACCAACGCGGGGATAGTAATTTAGACATAATTAGTTTAGAAGAATTCAATGTTATATTTAATGGAAACAGAATATAAATATTTTTATCGTTTTAGAAAATGTAACTGAGAACGAAAAACAGAAGAACCGTAAGAGAAAATTGTCAGGGAATGAAGATACTGATCCAAAAGGTATTGTGATCTATACATAATAAGTATCTACATAAAATTGCTGTCTTGGGATTAATATGTTTCAAAAAAATAATTGACGACTTTTTTCGAGAAATAGTTTTCAATATATTTGTTTATTTAAACACTTACAAATTTCAAAGTAATGCTTCTTTTATCGATAATTAGAGTATGTTTTTTTGTGCTCATTATTTTAATTATTCATTTAGTGAACAGACTAGACTCGGTAATTAGAACTAAATAATTACACCCAGGATAAACCAAAACTATTTATTCAGCCTCACTATAAAATTTCACCAGTCTTATTGCTATGTGACGAATAATTTTGAGGAACGAAATATTGATGCCCATCTTAAACCCTTATTCTCTTCAATGATAGTAACTCCATTTTCCAAAGCAATTTTAAACTGTTTTTCGTCCGTTCCATATCGCATTACAAAGAATAAAACACTTGACCAAGGGATATATATATATAAGTTAATATAAATGTAATACCACATACAGTGTACTATAGTAGGATATTAAATTACAGAGAAACTTGTTGAGAATATTACTCGAAAGACAAAAAAAGAAAAATCCGACATAAAAGCGAATCTTTCGAACAAGGTTGTTTTTTATATTTTAACTAAAGTCGCCTTCCTCTTTAAACACTTTACCTATTAAAAATACCGCATTAAAATATGTTGCTTAGTTTGAAATATTCAAGCATACAAAGGGACATATGGACAGGGAACGCGACTTTGTTTTATACTATAACTAACTGCCCACCCTCGCTTTCTTCGGTTATTCAAGAATAAAAATCCTACTAATATTATAAATGCGAAAGTTTGTGAGTATGTCTGGATGTCAGGATGTTAGTATGGATGGATTCAGTAAGCGCGCATGTCTTTGCTACGCTTTAACGATATTTAATTTTGCGCCCGAAGATTTTAACTTTTTGATAACTCATTAGTTGTTAATTTTTTTCTGATAGCGTAATAGGCAATTGTGATCTAAATTACACGCATAACGTATCTAACAGATTGATTTGATTAAGGGTTAATACTGTATTGTTAAAAATATGTTCTAAAGTAACCCTTCATTTTACTGTCTTAAGTAAACGCAAAAACCGGTTATTGTGGGTTATTCTTTAAAGATAGACATAAACCCCAGCTTACTTTTTTGAGATCTATCAAAGAAAAATCCCACCATACATTGTTTTGTTAAAACTCAAAAGGTTTTGGCAGCGTTTTCGAGGAAAGCTCCCGATCGGCTTATTTTTTGCCGACATATTGAACTAATATCATTGTAATATCGTTGGTTTGTACAAAACATAAACTTACTATACACTTAAACCTTCCTCAAGAATTGTTAAAAACCGAATGAAAATCCGTTCAGTACTTTTCGAGTAAATCGCGAACAGACAGACCGACAGACGCGGCGGGGGACTTTGTTTTATAATATGTATTGAGTACAATGGAAACAAACCTGATATACATATCTAGGGGTAAGACATAACTACCTACGGTTGACACGAGCTGCTTAGTTTACGAAGTTGGAAAATGTTTTTACAATTTTTTATGGCAAAAACAAGCACGCCCTGTTGGTAAGAGATAACCGTGGCCTATAGACACCATAGATGTTACAGGTGCTTCGCTGTCCTGTGGCCAGGATGTTAGGTCAATTGTGCAAGTTTTCCGGCTACCCTACTTTCCGGAACGGAACTTGACTGTCATTATAGCGGCAAGAATAGTTAAATCGTCTCTGTGGTCTAGCAGCAGCAGCAGTCTAGTATTAAAAATAATCTTCGAATCGAATCACGTCCTTCTTTTTTCGATATCACTTAAAAGTGGCTTATATATTAAGGGTTGCGGTATCATATAAGTTTAGGTTTTTCTTTCTTCAAAAATCTAAATTTATGTTTTAAAACATCGGTATTGTAGGACAGTACTACAAACAAAACCGCGCAGTTATCATTATTTGTAAAATTGACATTTACATCTGTCAATGCAGTCTCTGAGATTAAAAAACAGACTTTACATTATTTTTGCGATAATGAATTATTATGCCATTATCAAGCCGTTTGATCCTTTTAATTCTACTCACATCTTCAACAATATAGCAGATAGAGATCTTCTTTAACACAGAGAATCTGGCAAGTTCTTTTTAAATTTTAACGGCTTTAAAAATTGCTTCAGAAACTAGATACCATGTAAAGATAATTTATCTACACTCCCACTTGACCGACTTTGACGAAAGATGCCATGGATTTAAAAACACGGTGAAAAATTTTTATAGTAAAAAATGTGTTTTTTTTTAATTTAACGTAGATAACAAAGAATATTGTATTATTTCATAACTCTTTATTATTTTTAACAGAGGAGAAAAATGATCCGCCTCAGTCAAGCATGAAGAAATCGAAACTTAAAAACCAATTACAAGAAAGCGTGGAAATATTACAGTATAAGGGCGAAATAGGTAAATATACAGCCGTTTCAAAAGTTTTCTTGGAATATTTTTTTTAATCTCATAAAATCAACGCATAGTGGTTTAAGTTACTATAACGTTTGTGAAATACGTACGAATGTTGGCTATGATGTTATAAATTAAGTATCTTCACGCTGATATCTCCGAAGACATAGGCAGAGGCGCAACCATCCACTCACAACTAGCCGAGGACACTAAGTCCCACAATTTGATAGGTGGCAAAGCTGTCGCCAATCGGGCACTTGTTCAATCCAAGGCAATGTTGTTTTTATTAGAACATTTTTAATACACATTTTCTACTTTTTTGTTGCCCAACCTGGAATCGAACCTGGGACCTTAAGAAGTCAAGTCCGACGCCGAACAGCTAGACAGCAGAGGCGATATGTTATTATATATCATTTTTAAACGACTCGGTAAAAAGGGGGTTTATATGTCCGACTTTTATATTTTTACCTAATATCCAGAATTTCTGGACCAATTTTGAATTATAATAATCAGTACTAGAAATGTTCCTAAAATTGATTAGGCTCAACAAATTTGATTTCGTTGGGCCTAATCAATTGACCTTGAGCAATTAATTTATTATTGCAATTAATATATTAATTTATATAACAGTGTACTAAACACTAGTTTTGTTAGTTCTTATCTTCTTAAAACTATATAAACTATCCTGTATAAACTAAATAGATTAAACTTCTTTTGAATACCTAGTTATTTATTACTTATTGTTTAATTTGCATAGGTGCAAAGAAGAATAAAAACAAAAAGAGAAAAGAAAGAGAAGATGACGACATCAAAACGTGTAGTAAGGTAAGAATAAGATTTTTTGATTCATATTAATTAATATTTTGATGATGTATTTACATCGACACTATTTCACAGATTTGTTTTATTATTGCTAGGAAGTAGTGCAAATTATTAGAAAAAATAACATTTTTTTATGTTATGGCAATAAAATTGCATACTAATAAAAAACTTGTTTCATACTGTGTTACCGCTTTCAAAATGCTCGACCGATTTGTCATTACATTTTTGTGTATACTTGTTAGATATGAGTATATTTCGTCAGGTATATTTACAGGTGATTATGAAGTCCCTATACAAAAAATATGCAACAAATATTTTTTTCACAAAAAATATTTATTTTGTTTTGGCAAGCAATGACATTGCCAAACATTATTTTACTTATAATCTGAATTTTAAAATACAAATCGTTCACAAAACATAATGAAATTATTTATATAATAACAATTAGTTTTAAAAATTAGTGTCCAATGACTTTGCCCAAAAAATTTAGAACATTAAAATTTCAGAAATGAATGAATTTTGGTGTAGAAATAGAAAAATAAGACTTAGGAGAAGGATATTATATGATACTTTTAATCTGAAACTGTCTTAATAATAAAAAATTGAAATTTTAGTCTGTATCAAGATGGAAGAAATAGGTACCAATTGTTTAGAAAAATAACCTACAATGATGAAAAAAAAATCACCCTTTTTTAGTTAGGACATTATTCCAGTTAAGCTTATGGTTTTGGATTTTCTGAATTATATGAGTATTATATAATATGGATTACTTTCAGATTCTTAAACAAGACTTCATCCGTAATTTTGAAGTGCCCCGACTACCACCTAATGTATTAGAAAAATTAGATGAACAACCTAGAACAGAAGGGCTAACAGCTAGAAAACCTAAGCTTATATCGACCACAGAATTTGTAGTTGAAGAAACAAAGAAACGCAAAAACAAACCCTCCGCATATTTAGAAGAAAGTATTTATATTAATGAAGAAGATTCTAAAAGGAAGAAGCAAAAAGTTAAACTCGATAAACCAAAAGTTTTGCCTTTTGTGCCAACAGCTATAACGTCAAGTAGTGGCCATACTTCAAACTTTAAAATAAACATTTTACCTCGAGAAATACAGTTTGTCGCACAATCAAATGATACGGGAAACTTTAAAAATGACTATTTATATAATAAAAAGATAAAACGTTTAGGCACATATGAACTGTATAAAAAGAATAGACAAATTAAAATTTCGAAGTTTTAGTAAATAATGTTTTTTATGTTTTCGTCGAAGTCTTTTTGTTACTTGGAGTTCGTTAATGTTTGTCCTAGTAAGTAATTTTCTAGAAATACTTCAGTTTACTCTTATCTGGGTTGCGGCCGACATCTTAACGTCGCTTGGATGGACTTCAATGCCAAATTATCAAGCAGTGTGCTGCCGACTCAAAATAAGTTTTTTAAAAATTTGCTTTTTAAAAATTACAATTTATCATGTTTATTGTACTTGTTATTGTTTTCATTTCTGGATATTATGATAGGCGTTATTTGTAACTTTATTGTTAATGTTGAGTAGTGCATTCCGTTTTAAAATTGTACAAGAACAAACGAAAATAAGAAAATATGTGATACAAACGAAATACACATAATATAACTTCCTATAATACTTAACTATTGCAAAATGTATGTACCTACTTGTTGCATTATATAAATTACAAACTGCTACATTATGTATGTCAAGCTGGACTTGGCGAATTTAACGCCTAATTCAAGTTTTGATTTTAGCACAATGATTTTAGATTAGATTATAAATAAAAATGTTAGGTCTTAAATAGCTCTTTTGTGATGTCCAGGTGTAAATATGATAACTAACTGTCGCAGAAAAAAGAACAAATTTTGAATGCAAAAGTAATTTAATTTGATCAAAATAAGATATACCTATTTCATTATTTCAACCATTTTGCCATTTAACACAACTGCTTCAATAAGTATAAGAGGTAAATAATAATAAACAAAACCTGAAGTCGAGCCCTCTTACGTCTGAAATTCGTATTCTGGACCCGTCCTAATATTAGCAATTTATTATTAACAATATAGCTTTGAATATGACCAACCCCCCAAAAAACTGTTTAATAATTGAAAAGAGAACTCAGAAACTCGAAAAAACCTTTAAAGTATATTTATTTGAATCCCAACAAGAGCGAAAAATTCTAAACAATGTAAAATCTTTTTTAAATAACAAAAAAACGTAGTCGTTGGATAAAGTTTAATTTTCGATCGATATAAAAAAGGTTAACTGTACGTAAATCTTACTAAATTATTATATTTTGTGAATTCTACTTAATAAGTCACGCTTTGAAATTAGACATTAATATGACGCATTTACCTTAACTACTTTATGACCTGTAACATTCCAATAAAATTTCAAATGTTTGAAAATGACAATTTATCAACCTAGGTACTTATTGTTGTGCTTGTTATTATCATAATTGAATTTTGCATTGTTTTCTGTTGTTATTTTTTTCAAGACTGTTGTATTTTTTAACATTCGAGCCATTTTATGCGCGAAAAATCCGATCAGCTTCAAATATTTTGAATTTGCCGCTTTAAAATAACTGTTGTAACTAGGCGGCGCTGGTGTGTATTTATTGACGATATCGGCCATGTGTCTTGTTTTTAGTTGAATATTATATTTATCTGTATGATTTCGTGATTATGTGTAATAAAATAAAATGGTGCCAATAAAAATATGTTTTAAAATTATTGAATTAAAGAACGTTAAAGTTTTAAGCTCTTAAAACCCTTCCCGCCTTATTATGCCGGTGTAAACAAACCGCCATGTTGTTAAAAGTGAACGAGTCATGACAGTGGTAAGTTTTAAAAGTAAGTATATTCAAAAAGAAGCAGAGAAAGTTTTAAAATACGCTTTTTTAAATTTATGTTTTTAAAATAATTTTACGGGATAATCGACCATACAATAATATTTACAACATTAAAGATGTTTGCTTGATACATGACGTAATTCCGGAATTATTTCCGAACGAATAGGAATGCAGTGTTATCGGTCACGTGGTCGTTATCCGCCAATAGAAATACAATCTATTCTTTGTATACCTTTTTACGATAATAGCAAAACAGAGTGTAGTCTATGGAGTGAGTGGTGTTATATTTGTCAATTTTATGACGCTAAAAACGTAAATGTGTGAAATTCAGGATTATTCTATTGAGCCTAAGGATATTTATTGGAATAAATATTCGGTAAGTACTAATTGTAGACTAGAAATTGGTATTTTACTTGTGAGACCCAAGTTAGACAATGAGAAAGTGAACGTGCTGTGTCCCGCTCTTTTTAATGTCATTAGCTAAATTGTACTAAATATTTTTGTTTCTTTATTAATTCAGTGTTAAATATTTTATGAAATGTTGTTTGATATTGTTTCTACCTAAAATTTACGGAATAACAAATACATCAAAGTGGCGGGAAATCTTTCACCTTAGTAGACTAGACGGCCTTTTTGTTTTCTGTTGTTATTCAACCTTGTCTGTTTTGTGAAATAAGTTTGCACACCCCAACTTCTTTATTATCAATATTTACCTATAAGTAAATACCATGCGGCTTATTAAGTTGCTCTGTGATAATTATTTGTAACGGAAAAAAATTATATCTCCATCTCTCTCTCGCACATTCATTGATTTCATATGTGACAAAGACGGACATAGTAGTATTATTATTAAAATCTATTTTAGCATAATTTTTATGTTTTCGTTTCGATAGCATTTAGATAGTCATAGACAACATTGTATTACTCATACATTTAAATTTAATTAGTGTTCGGATCATTAAAACGGCGCCAAATCGCCGTCAATGAACTTACGTATGAGTTGTTACTATAAATACTACATACCAAGTTGCTAGGTAGATACCTACAGTCCACTTGATGATACATCATTCAGATTATAAATTAAGTAGGTATATACAAAATTAGAGCTAAGTACTTATAATTTGACTACCTACTTCCCTATTTTTTGTGTGTATTAGTTATTTTTTGTACTAAGAACGACTTTACATTTTTAGCTAAAACCCTAATTTATATGCAAAACGTCAATTAGCTTATCTATATAATGAACGCTATTGCTAATTTTATTATAAAACAATTTTATCACTTAGTAAAAGGTAGGTAATGTGGTTCCCACGGCCGGTTTCCATCGAGAATTTTAAAACGTTTAACAATGAATGCATTTTTTCTATGTGATCGTAAGATACCAAGTCCCTTTCTTGTTTGTGTGCGTTAAGTCACAGTGTAGGAACTTCAGTTGTTTTTTTTCTAATTTCATAATATTGTAAATATGTGTATTAGTTAGTTTTGATAAGTTTAAAAGAGCTTTGTATGTTTATTAAAAGTATTCTAAAGTTTATCGTAAACTAATGCGATTTTTTTTATGATATAGGAAGGCAAACAAG
>NJDC01001598.1:413153-441800 GCA_002245475.1 Calephelis virginiensis
AGCTTTGTATGTTTATTAAAAGTATTCTAAAAGTTTATCGTAAACTAATGCGATTTTTTTTATGATATAGGAAGGCAAACAAGCAGACGGATTTCTTGATGGTAAGAAATTCACGCCGCCTAGAGACACCAAAGGTGGTAATGGTGCGTTGCCAACCTGAGGTCGGGATGTTAGGCCTCGAGCAAAAGTAAATTTACCGGCTACCTCACCCTCCGAACCGGAACACGTCATGACGTTATGGCGGCAGGAATAGGTAAGGCGGTGGTACCAATCCGGGCGAGTCGCTGCGAAACTTTGCCACCTAGTAAAAGAAAGAATTTCAGGATTCTAGTCAGTTTGACTTTTATCACGTTCGGGAAAACTTAGACCAATCATAATACATACATACATATCTTCACGCCAAGTCCCTTACGCAGGTAGGCAGAGAGTATCGAGTGCCAGACCTCACGTTCCTGACAAACCTGTCTTGCTTCCTTCACAATCATAAATAATCCTTTTCATACAAACACGCCGGTTTCGGAGACTCTTGACACCACCCTTAGGATAATATCCGATTAATTTGATCGTGAACTGTCAGCCTTGGTCTCCCCGGGTACCTACATCCATCTACATTCGCATTGTATATCTGCTTTGTCAATCTTTCATCTGTCATTCTTTCCACATGACCGAACCAGTCAAAATAACATTTAAATTTTAAAGATCAAAAATCTAAGCTTAGTTTCACAAAATAGGTACCTCACTTAGATATCCTTATCCTGTTCTAAGTCCAAAAATACCAGATGTAGGCGGTAGTTAATTCTTCAAAACAGACATTACCTATTAAATCATTATACTAATATAAAAAGATACAATTTCAAGTTTTTGTTACGTTCGTAGTCTACATAGACTTCTACACAAATATGATTGAAAATACCAACATAATCGACAGATGTTCAGTACAAACGAAGTCGGAAAACCGACTGGAAACTAGGTACCTACTATACAAAAAATCGCACAAAACTTAATTCTATGCTTACAATTATTTGGTAGGTAGGTATCTTATGTTCTTGATTGGCCTGCAATCTAGAAACTGACATTTTTAAATGAAAAAGCACTTGTACTTGTTTTCATGTTTATCAATAATACGAATTAGGTACATACCTATGTATTACTAGTATTAAGAAAATATAAAATTTTGTTTCTTCATTTAAAAATATGAAAAGTTTTACCAAGTGCCGACGATGGAAAATCACTACATAATATAAAATGAACACATTTTTCACTGTGTGTCTCTATGTATGCTTAGATCTTTAAAACTACGCAACGGATTTTGATGTAGTTTCTTTTAATAGATAAAAGAGATTTAAGTGGAAAGTTTATATGTATAATTACATAGCACTAAGTCCACCAGTTCTTTTTTTGGAATGACTAATATGTTGCCAACCTCGCGGTTTTTACAACTTTAAGTCCACCCGTGAGAAGCTGGGACTGGTTGATAGTACCTATCAAATACACTAGAAATTGACCACGAGATGGCATTACCTTTTACTATAAAATTTCAACAATTTCGATCATGAGTTACAAGTAGGTACCTACCTATTAGGTATAAGTTTTTAAATAAAACATGTAATTTTAGTCATGTATGTATATTTTACGTAGGCTTAAGTTTATCATTAATCCACAAAAATGCGTTCATAACAAAAATTACCGTCAAGTTGGGCTTCATGTTGTTGTAGTTTTCAACAATCCAAAATATCAAACCAGTAGGTTTTAGGTACAAATTTTCAACAATTTATAATGCTTTGTACACTGCTAAAAATCAGTCTGTGGTAAGTGCATTCATTGGAAAAGGGTCTGGTGAACTGTTGCCTGCATTTTGTCACAGTGTGCGTTATTTTGAATGTAGTAGTTTTTGTATACGATTACGCTAGCAGGCACACCTGTGGTTGTTCCTTCAGCCGTTACTCTCTCCCCTTACATTTAATACTGTCTGTTCGGTGAAAATATTATATTATGGATTACGTTATGTATTCGATTACTCACATACTTCAGTAACTTTATTTTCCCTAGTCACATCACTTAAAACCAAATAATTAATGAATTAAAATTACACACTTTTTCGTAGTAAAACACTTGTACTCATCCACTATCCACTTTATTCAACACTTGTGTATACAATGGAATTCCACCAAGTGCCGACGATAGCAAGTATAGATTGAATTCAAATTCATCTATAAAAAAGATTTACTTGACTTCTTGCTTGTGCGTTTTTATGATTTCTAGGTCATAGGCGTGAGAGATAAAATAGTCAAATAAAGTTCTGTAGGTTACCAAATACCAAAATAATCAAAGAAACTAAAGACGATGAAGATGTTCTGCCTCTTATTGTCTTACATATTTGCTTACGGACGGCAACCATCCATGTTATGACGAAAGTTAATATCTATTAAGGTAGTAGTATCAACCAGCCACATTGTTAGTAATAAAAATATAGTGCCTCTTCCAAAATGTTTGGCAGGTAGGCTTTTAGTGGTTTAGGTATTATTCTAGAAGTCAAGGACTGATATGGTCGGGTGTCTCAGATTGAACCAGGCAGTTACATTTAACCACCGACGAATCCCGAAAGTGCGACTGAAAAAACATGAAATTTTATGTGAAAGAGAGGTATCTAGGTATTTACGTTCCGTTTCTACTCACCAATTTGCGTGGTGGTCGGATGCAAAGTGATAGTAAGTATGAGGAGCATTTAAAAGAAAAATTACTCAAAAACTAGGTTTTTGTTTAAATTTCATTTCTTTTTTACGATAATATTGATTCCTTTATCTATACTTTGTTTTGCACAGTTATCCAGCAATTGAAAACACCATAATTCATATATTTACAAGATTTCTTTGCCGGTAATTTCTTTAGGTTTATTATCCAAACATAGTGTGTCCCACATTGAGTAACCTTAGGGTGGTACACATTTAACCATGGTTCATTGTGTATTACCAGCTACCTGATCGTTAAATAGGTGCAGCGTTGGCAATGATTTCTCCGATCTAGTAACAGGAAATTCAGAAAATAGGGAAAAATCAAAATTGCAATGGACACGACAAAAAAAGGAAATTTCAGAAAGCAAAAACGAACTAAAGCTAAATTAAAAGAAGCTTAAAAACCGAAGGCCCTAAAAAAATAAAAGTAAAAAGTTTGATACAGATAAACCTACTTCTAAAGCAGTTTATTAAATAGCCAAGATCAATAAAGTAGACAAATTTGACTATGGAGGTAAATTTATGCGGTTAATTAATAAAGACATCTTGAAATTTCAGATGCCTTACGTACCTGATTTGGCTTATGTCCAATCAAAGGAAATCATTCTGCCCCGCACAAAATTAATGTAACACAAAACCTAGCTTTCCGATACGCAGTTCTGCAACAAGTAAATTGCGCTAAGTTTATGCACAACCTCTACTTTACAAATTTGTTTAGCAGGAAGAGCTATTTTTAATCTGCTGTATACCTACTTGTATTTGAAATAATATTTTTTTTTATTAAAGTTTGTTTCTATTTTTTTCTGTAAACTAAAATCGGAAACAGATTTTATTTCACTTCAATTAATATGAAAACTAAAAAGTTATTTGGTTTTAAAAGTAAGCGTTATTTTTGTTTTTTGTTATTAAAGTAAATTATACTACTATTCGAGTGATGAGAATTTGAAAGCCGCAGCGCCCTCGGTTTTTTGCGGCACCGGTCGCCCGCTGCGCCGCGCCGGTAGAATCGATGTTTGAAAGCTTGGAAGTGATGATTTCAACCTCGACGACTGTGTGACCGCAAAAATTACTGGATACGTAAGGTTTGAATTAAAACCGCAGTTCCACGACTGCGTCGGGTGCGGGTGAAGACCGATCCGTTAATTCTCAGTCTTAGGCTGAATTACGTGAACACCGTCTTAGCCGAAGCAACTTGCTTGCCCTAACACCGATTTACTTAGTTTTTCAATAAGTTAAACAATCTTTAACAGCTCCATTTTATTACGTGTAAAATCAGTACCCAGTAGCAAAACCTTTGTTAGTAATTACTAACCCGCTTGACACCGATGTGGCATAGACATTATCAGTTTCGACAGGAATGTTTGCCCATGCCTCACAAAAAGCTTCATTAAGTTCATCTAAAGTTGTGGTACGATAAGTGGCTACTTTTTTCTTGATTTCGTGCCATAGGTGCTCGATTGGGTTAAGGTCCGGGCTATTTGCTGGCCAATCTAGCACCGATACTGACTGACTGGTAAGAAACGACTTGACTGAACGGGCGGTATGTTTCGGGTCGTTATCATGCTGAAACGTCCATATAATAGGGAGATGCTCCTCAGCATAGGGAAGCATCGTTTCCTCCAACATTGCCTTGTATTGATGTTGGTCTAAGTTACCCTGAACTTTCCTCACAGGTCCCACTCCACGTCCAGAAAATGAACCCCACATTTTAATGTTTCCACCGCCATGTTTCACCTGCTTTTTTGTGAATCTTGGATTCATTTCCGCTTTTACTGAACGCCGTACGTATTGCCTTCCATCTGAAGAAATCTAATTAACCTTGGTTTCGTCAGAGAATAATACATGTTGCCATTGGGCGTAGGTCCAATGTCCATATTTACGTGCAAACGCCAAACGAGCATTTCTATGGTCTTTCTTCAACAACGGTACATTGCGAGCCACTCTTCCGAACAACTCTGCTTCTACCAGACGTCGTCGAACGGTCCTCGCTGAGACACCAGCTCTTTCGTCTGTCCCAAACACTTCGTGTTTAATTAAAATAGAGCCTAGAAACGGATCTTTCTTAGCTAACCTGGTTATCATTCTATCTTCTTGCGCAGGTGTTTTTCTCGATCTTTTTGTTCTGGGCACATTTAAATCTGTGTTATTGTGTCTGACATGTTGCACTGCATTGTATACCATAGTTTTTGAACAATTAAAAATGTTCTGCTATCCTTCAGTATGGCCAACCATGCTCGACAACAAACTTCATGATAATTTTACGTAGTGTTGGATCGCAACTTTTATTTTCACCCATTTTTCTTTAAAATATTTTTCAAAACTTAAAATAAATATCGGGATTGCCACCAAAACTGCCACGAAACAATAAGAGAAGAAGTAAAAAAGTATTGAGATTCAAAATTTGAAAATAGAACGCAATATCTCAGTGTCCCTAATTAAATGGCCAGCCAGCATTATTTGAACAAATAGCACTACGATAATTTATCAGCTATACAGTAAAGAGGTTTAATGTAATGTTATAAAAAAAATGATAATAAAAAAAAAAGATTTAATGTACATGTTACAGATATGGAATATGGTTTAGACTCGTTGGAAAAATAAAAAATAAATTCACAATTCGGTTTAACCAAAGAGTGTCCCTAATTAGTTGACCACGACTGTATATTGCAAGTTAAACAAAACCTTTTAAGAAGGGGTTTGATTCTATATTATTGTTGTAACAATAATACATAATTGTGTCCTTATTTAGCTATCTATATATAGGGTGCTGTTCGAGCAAAAATCTTAATAACCAGCCAATTACTCTGCAGAAAGGATTCATTCATAAAAATGTAAAAAAAGGTGTTTGTGCGATTCACATACGATAGAAGTGAAACTTCAGTAAATCGACAAAAGAATGAGATGAATATATATTTGTGTCTCTCACCTGCAAAAGAATGAGATGAATATATATTTATTACCTGTCGTTTTTCCGTTGCACCCGTTTTGAAATCACAACGATTCTAAAGAAGTTTCACTTCAAAAATCCGTTCTTTCATTCATTTCATGAACAGTGATAACCGCTATCACTGTTCCACTAGTTTGCGAATTACACTCTTAGCAAAATTTAAGCAAACACGAAAGACCAGTAAAACTTCTGTAATTAACGCAGAATTAAAATAGGTGCCAAATACATTTTATTATAAGGCGTATGCAGCGCCATCTCTGAACAGTGAGGTACAATTTATTTTATGTATTTTATGTGTTGGTGTTACAGTACCTATTAACGGCCAATGTTAATAATGTATCTCAATCTAATGGATTTCAGGCAATCTAGATAGCTGCGTATCCGGCGGCCTATCCCATACCTAATTGCCATATTTATCCTGTCCACAGATATGTTATTGGCAAGCGATAACATAAAAATGGATCAAAATATCAGTCTTGGACAGCAAGTTTTGGATTAGGATTGATTATTAATATTGGCCGTTAAACAACAACTTACTAGATCCTGTTCAACCAATTTTCTGTGGAAGTTTACTTGGTAGTGTACATCATATATTTTTTCTACTTTTGCATTAAAATCACGGTTCACAGAATACATTTACCTACTTACTAAGTTTAAACAGCATAGCTCTTATAGTTTCGGAAAAAAGGCTGTGACATACAGACACATAAACAGACAAGCATAACCAATCTATAAGTGTCCCGGTTTGTAAGAGTTTAACGAGCAAATGCGCAGCTCTCCTAATGGCAAGAGAAGAGACATCCGTGGCCTACAGACACCATATTCATAGATGTAACAGGTGCAATTTGCATCGATATTGGTGTCTAATGGCTGAAATTAGGTAATTCTGTAGTTAGACGAATAGTAGACAGGTACCACCAAGGCATTATATTAAATTTATTAAATCAAGAATATTTTTAAAAAGTATGCGTACCTTAGTGCCAAAAAGAAAGTACGTGCAAGTTTGAGAGAAGAAACATCATCATATGCATTTTAATGATTAACCTGAAAACTCGTGACTATAGTAATTGCAGTCATCTGACGAAAATGGATGATCCAAAAAAAGTTGTTTAAGGTCTACCGTACATTAGGCAGCCTGGTTGCTCGAAAGAACCAGAGTTCAGTAGCAAGACAGCCGAAAATAAGCCGAGCCAGAGCTAGAACTCAATGACAACGGCATTGTGAAAATGTCGTTTGTTTACACATCGTCTTCAAGATGTGCTTAAAGTGGAAATCAGTTGGTTGACAAATAGACGCCTTACTGTATGTAAATAGTCCAGCAAAGGACTTAAAACTGACTCTAGCTCATTACCAGTCCCGTCGTTTGCCGCAAGAATGTGTACTGGACAGTCGAATCAATGGACAGCAGTCATGTTCTGATGTGAGTCTAAGATATGTCTTTATGGCTATGATGGAGGAGGAAGGGCCTACAGCAGGCCTACACTGAGATTTTTTCAGTATTGCGTTATAGAATGTGTGGCATATGGCGGTGGTCGTTCTGGTTTTATTCAAAGTAAAAACTGAGCATAACTTCATTGCTAAGACCGGAGTTAGGGGACTAGTAAGAGGTTGAACAGCTCAGCAGTACGAAGAAGTTCTCGAGGACCAATGCTGTTTCGATATAGACATTTTTTCTTTATGCGTAATAATGCAAGACCATTCAGCTGCAAATTATAAGTAGGGCTATATACTTGCTACAGATGGCTATCCTCGTGATGGAATGGCTAGCTTACAGACGTCGCCTTAACCTTCTACATTCACTTTGGACGAGTTGATAAGAAGAAAAAAAAGGTTTAAATATCGCTCTAGGCAATTTTCAAGACCTGTAAAAGGCTCTTAAGGGGTCGGATTCTGTCCCGCAAGGTTTCAAACATAATAATGATAGTCATTGAAAAACAGTGTCAAGCTGTTATTGTGGTTGGACAAAAGGGTGCAACACTCCTTTTTTTAATTTACACATTTATAAATGTTTTTTTTACTTGAAAAGAGGTAGTGAACGATATCTGCAAATTACTAGAGAAAAATTTGTTATTAATTCCCGTCCTTCCCACGAATAGAACCGCAATTCCAACTATTGTTAAAGTAATTTGTACGAAAACAAGTTTTTTTACGTATTCTTCATCAGGAAAGCGCCTGCGTTCTTGAATGGCAAGTATGAATTGCCATTATCTAAGGCCATTGAACTTAATAGGTGAATTTTAATAGTAACATTCATAATCATTGGTGGTGTTCGTTCTTCGATTTTTATTTTTTTATTTTTTTTCTCTCTCTTATATTTAATATCTTTTATTTTTTTAAATATGTGAAAACTTATAACATAATAATCGTTCGAAAAAGTTAGAAAGTCGTCCAGACTCAACAGAATAATAAAACTTTACTTGGTAATATTTCAGTTTCCCTCTTTCGCAACGGAAAAGTAGACAGAGGGGAGTGACTGCGCTGTATAACCAATCAATACAATACCCCTCCTCTAGTATCAGTGCGCGCGCATGCTTTTAATATTCCATGTATTCTCGCGCCAACAACTTAATTTAGTCTTCATTCTACCCATTAGATAGGTATACTAAAATTGGTTAGGAAATAAGTCTGAGCAATAAATATTTATTTTCCTGTCAAGACTGGCATGGGGTTATTATTTATTTCGCTATATATCAACTGTAGTCAAAGTAGGTAATCGTTTTACGAAGTTCTGATCTGATAAATGTTGCGGTGAATTAAATTCGCCTGTGAAAGATGTCATAAAATTCAGATGTTAAGGCCCGCCTATTCCGAGATGGTCCCATATACATTTTCCACGTAAATATCATCGTTAAAAATCAAAAGTTACGTAACACCAGTACTACACGTACTACACTAGGTAGGTATAATGTGTAGGTAGGTATAATGTGTAAGTATGTATGTACTATGTACCTAAGCCCAACGCAATTCGTAGCAATCACAGAAGGAACTGGAACTGATATTCTAGAATTTAGATGCTGCAAAACACTTTGATCCCTTGTTTTAAAACCTAAATTGATGTTTTGATCTCTGTCATAACATAAAAGTACCTAATGAACTTAAAATCAAACATTTAAAACCCGCCAAAACTTAAATATGATGTAGCTTAGAACCATCAAAACCATCTCGATTACATTAACTTACGAACAATAAAATATATCCACATCGAAATCGGCCCAACTGTTTAAAAGGTACGATGACATATTATAGACATGTCAAATTTGTGACATCTCCTTTTTCGATTAGGACTTAAAAATATAATAAGGCAGTTAACAGATGTCGACACCGCTAGAATTTCCATCGAATGCAGCGATGTATTGATGTAAATGGACGCTATTTTGAAAAGTTATAATAAAACTAATAACTTGCTAGAATGCTTAGTTTTTGATTTTCTAGGAACTTTCAGTTTGACCCTCGTATACGGGCAATTTGTAACTTAGGCCCAAGAGTTTTCCTCAGGGAAAAGTTTAAAGAAATGAAAATTCTAACGGTGACTTCTCAGTATATTTTTGAAAATTTGATATATGTCTATAAAAAATGTAAATTTGTATAAGAAAAATTGTGATGTACACGTTGTAAACTCAAGGAATAAAAACAATCTTGTTGTGCATAAGTCTCGTCTCCACAGAATCGGTTATTCTTTCATGGGCCAATGTATACGTTTTCACAATAATCTTCCCGAGCATATTAAAGACTTACCATTTAATAAATTTAAAAAATGTATTAAGTTGTATGGTAAGGGTTATTATA
The DNA here is from genome assembly GCA_002245475.1 of Calephelis virginiensis. Classification (NCBI taxonomy): domain Eukaryota; kingdom Metazoa; phylum Arthropoda; class Insecta; order Lepidoptera; family Riodinidae; genus Calephelis; species Calephelis virginiensis. The sequence continues at coordinate 422,619 of NJDC01001598.1, forward strand.
AGATTTCAGAATATTTAGAAGACAGAAATGCTTGGGATTAATTGCTCCTCATACCAATCTCTGCAAATTATTTGTAAATGTAATAAACTTTTGTAAATAGATTTATATGAAATAAGACAAGCCCGCTGTTTCTTTCGCCGGATCTTCTCAGTGAGTGGCCGCGTTCCGATCCGGTGGTCGTTTTTAGAATTATATAGACGCGTTACAAGAATCTTTGTACAGATCTACGTAATAAAAGCTATTTTGAATTTGAAATAGGTAACATCCGTATTGACAAAACAAGCATTGCAAATTCCACTTTTACTAAACCTCTAAGCGTTACCTAGGTACGTTGGTGGCTTAGTAGAAGTGGAATTTGCTACCACTTTTTTGTGTACGTTATTTCAGTTATGATGTTCAGTAAAACGCAGTTCAATCTAGGTAGGTACCTATAAAAGGTATTAATAGATACCAATACAAATTTTCTGGTTATGTGTGCTAACTAACCTCTAGTACCTAAGGTATCTAGTCCTAAATATTCGAAACTAACCTAGCCGTAATTTTACTATTTAGGCGTTATAAATTAAAACGTTCTTGACAAACATACCTATGAGAAAATGCATTGTTATTTTTAATCTCAATGGAAAATGTATTTAGACAACCGAAATTTATAGGTACCTATCTCCAATTATTTTCTTGCCAAGCCAGGTGGTAGTTACAGCTTCTCTCATGAGTTTCGTGTATTCTACCTCCTTAAAGCCTTTACTGGTGATTTATAAAATCTACTTTTAGGTTTTCAAAGTCACTTTTCAGTATAAGGCGCATTCGTAGACAGCAAAGACATGACATGAGATAGGTAATTTGTTCATAGCCGAGTACGAGTTCAAGGCGACCGCGAGCGGTCAGGTTCGAGGACACACCGTGCAGCCCCTTGCGGTGCCTCCATGTACAGCCAGCTGCGAAAGCTGCTTCGTATAAAAAATGTGTTCGTATTACTAATAATTGACTACATCATATATTAATTATAATATGTATATACTAGTTTTCGTGTGAAATATAAGGAACTGACTTTAATAAAAGGAAATTAAATGTTCATTAACAGACTAGGTAGGTATATTTTTATGTATGTTACTTACACGATATCTCCATAGTTTTTGAACCAAAAATGTTTTTTTTATTTGAAGTAGCGTACTTCTGAGGTGGTCTAATTGACTCCAATTCTAGTTCTGGTGGAATCCCATGAAAATTAAGGAAAACTGATGTGTATATCTAATGATAATAGATGTATCTACTTAAGACGGAACGATATTTAAACTTATGTCGGTTTTAGCAGTTTGACCGCATTTAAATTATTCTTATAGTAGGTACCTGCATAGCACATGCTCAAATCCAAACAAGCAGTCTAAATTTTTAGCTAGAGGAAATTTATGCAAACTGTAGGTAGGTATAGAAGGTATAGGTTTCCTCGTTTTTTTTATATCTCAAATTAAATTTAAACTTACTTAAATTAAAACCTGTCTACGAACTTTTAACCGACTCCAAAAAAATAAGGAGGTTTTAAATCCGTTTGTACCTACCTATCTTTGTTATGCAATTACTAGTTCCATAGATAATGGTTTCTGATGGTTCTTTACTTTCGAAACAAAGAAGTTTTCACGCCCGCTGTATGTAATTTGTACAACTTGAAAATCTTGAAAAAATGATGCTAAGAACAATAATTACGAGCAAGTATTGTGATAAATGTTTGACTTTCCGGCAGAATGTAGGTACATACTTGTTCGTTATCACAGACAGGTGTGGTCCCACCTTATATTTGTACAATCAACCTGTAACCTCAAATTAGCAACCACACACATAACTGATTTAGATAAAACGATAATTGCTAATGCATTCATATTTTAAACATTGTGTGACGATGAGTAGTAGCTACTAATTATTTATACTTATATACCTATCACTTGTCTATGACTTCGTCTGCACTCAACAAGACTACAATATATTATATAGGATCAAAAATCGTGTAGGTATTTTACATACTTCTCGCAATGATTTTTGATTTTAAAGGAGTGATAAAAATATTAATACCTACTAGATAATATGATCTGGCATTAAGACACCACTTAACGATTTTAATTATTTTTAATACATAAATGTAGGATATTTTTAGGCATTTTAAATCGTACAACTTTTACATTGGCGCCATTAAAACTGTCATACTTTCCACATGATTGAAACACCGGAGCATCTCACTGTTGTGATTGCAGTCGGGGAACTTAACATCACAGATATTTCTGTAGCTCTCATCTCGACCGCATTTAACGTACCTACTTTCAATCTTTGTCTGACACACCCAACTCTTGCTTCCATTAAGTAACATTGAGATAAGCACTGAATTGTGAAAAACGCTTCTAGCACCGTAACTCAAAACCTCACTTTGAAATACGTGTAGCTTACCCAGCGCTCCATTCACAGTAGTCCCTGCATGCACTCTTCCTTCTACCTCCACGGTGTACCTTTCCATCCCTGCTAAAAGAACTACCAAGATATACAATTTTATTCACTTGTTGCGAAAGTACATCGTTGACTACAACTCTTAAATCCGTTTTGACTTCTTCAAATACCACTAAACTAGTAGTTAAATATTTAAGTGATATATAAAATTTTCAGTCTCTTTTTATTTCATTGGAGAAAAAAACAGCACAAGTTTAGTTGGTGCACAGCAGAATTACTACCAGCATCGTGCAACTAGTTATGTTGACGCTTTTGTATATTTTCGATGATATTTTAAAGGACGGAACGCGATTTATATCGAAAATCTGACTTTTTTCCTAAATAAAAAATGTATTTATTGGTAGTGTCCGATCGAAACCGAAAACGAATTTTGGCAACGGTCTCAGTTTCAGCCGAAACCGAAACTCCATTACAAGGATCCTATTTTGAGGGAAAAATAAAGAAAAGGTTACTATAATTAGTCAGTCTACTGTTTTCTCTTTTGATCACATAGATAAGCAGTCTTCGACATTTTCATTTATTAATAAATAACAAAGCAAGCAACCCTTATTTAGGAAAAAAATATTAGTTTCGCCGTTGCGCCTCAAAAATACTCGCAATTTGTATATATTTGAGTTAATAGACTCTTATATTATTAAACATAAGATCATGTACTTAAGGAAATCGTTTAAAGTGTTACTAATATCACAATCACGATAGGTATAGGTAGTTACTTAATATTTAAGTAATAAACAAAAATAAATCACTTTTATCTTTAGAACAAACACACTTAAACTACTTTCTTATAAACTCAATTTGATACTTTGTATGACACTTCAGCCAAATAAGTAAAAAAAAACAAAAGCTGAACGACTATATTATACTATAAATTAAGCATAAACTATAATCGTAATCGCAAGAATGCAGAACAAGAGGCGACGACTAGTGAAGTAATTACTTAAACATTATTAATAATTAAGAAATAACGATTACAAATGTACCTACATGAAATTATTAGTAATTGATAACTATAATAATAATAAATATCCCTGGACAAGTTACACAAATTGAATCTAACCCCAAAGTAAGCAAATTATATGCTTGTGTTATGGGTGTTAGTCAACGATATTAATAAATATAAATACTTAAATAGATACAAGAATAAATTTAATAAACACCCAGACCCAGAAATGCAGACATCTAAATGTTCATCACACAAATACCTGTCCCCGTCGGGAATCGAACCCGAACCTCGCGGTTGGTCTGTGTAGTTAGGCGTGTACGCTAGCCACTCGACCAACGTCTGTAATAGTTAACTAAACCGTCATTATCGGTAATCGTTATTTCTTATTCTCACTTATTAGTATTCATAATTAAACAATCTTATATTATACACAACAATAACTTATCATCATTTTCGCCTAGCGGATTGCTTCTTCTGTCCGAATAAATTTGTCTAGCAGCACTAATAATTATTCACTTTAAACACTCGTCGGTGGAGCTGACAAGAATTTCAGTGCCACCTTTTTCAGAGACAGAAATGGACTAGAATTCCAGAACGAATAAATATCGACACTTCTCTGTAACCTAGGCTCAGCCAAGTATGCTTGAACGGTTTGCTTAACTTGTGATAAAAAATCACTGTTCTCCGCACCTGAGGATTTTATTAAGTGACAAGTATATTTATCGTGTGCGTTCCGGTCACAGCATGAAAACTCCCGAATGCACATTCGTTTTCGGTCGTAGTTTCGGCAGGTTTGCCGCCGAAATCGAAATTAAACCGAAACTCGTGTTTAAGCCGAAACCCAATCTAAAACCGAACATTCAGTCGGACACCATTTTATTGGTAATCAAAAAACTGCAATTTGAATTTTTTTAAAATATAACTCAAGTAGATATTTACACTCGCTTACAAAACTTTGAAAATGACATGACACATAACTAACTAAAAACGTAAAAATAACTTTTAATTGTTATTTTGACCGCATATTAAGGAAATACTTACATGAAAAAAAAATGTTTTTATATAAAAACATTTTTTTTTCAAACCTTACCACGCATGGTATTTAGAGATAGGCCGTTAACACATAGTCGTTTGATAGATAGACTATTTTTCGCTTGTGACATTACTGGCATTTTGGGACATCCAGCGAAATATGACTTATTATTCTCGACATACATATGTATAGTTACATATCTAATCTGTGTGTACGGAACCTTTTATAAGCGAGTCCAAATCGCACTTGGCAACTTTTATTTTTTCTCAACGAAAACGAACTTTTTCGTTTCATTTAATTAAAAAATAACTTATGAGATAGGTACGCCTTTTATACCTACCTCCGTTTGATTTTTTTTGTAGTTTGCATTTTGGCTCTTTGAACTGCTTTCATATTAGTTGTTCTCTATAGAAACTTTTGCTTTGAGTCAATATCCATCACCGCTGATCTCGTCTCTGTCTCGATTTACGAAAGGCTTAATTCGTGAAGTGTACCTACATGAACCGTAACCCTAAATATGTAACCAACTGTACTTCGTGACTGAAACTGATTTTATCGCATTTAAATTCTTTACATTTTATCTAGAAGCTCTACGAGTATATTGACATGAGTTATTAAAGAATACTTTTTTACTTTAAATTTTAAGTTGAATGCATTTACTATATTCAAAAACAGATTAAAATATAAACATTAAAAAAAAATAAAGAATCAAGTCAAACTGATATCCTTTAGTCGGGCTTTTCTAACCATAGAAACCTAAAGGAACTACCTACATACTTAGGTATTTGATTCTTCAGTAGGATTTAACGTTTAGTCCATTTATTCTTGTAGATATTAGTTATGTGGTCCCGATGTCACTAGGTAGGTATACTTAATTGATTAACAATTAAGTAGTGGGATTATTTACGACAGGATACCTACTGGCAAAACTAACATAAATGATTTGGTTTATTCGTTAGCTTTGCTTTCCATTAATAATTGGAAAAGCGTGAGTCGTTGTATGAATGATTTTAAAAATAACTTACACCTAGTTCCTTGTTCATATCGCACTGAGAGATGAACTTTAATAATAAAGAGCGAGTTCATGGCCCTCTATAGCACGGCTCTACGCTACATCGGCACTCGCGAGACGATTCTCAGACATTTTGGTCGATGAAACATTTATTTACGAAATGTAAAGCAAATTATTAAGCACACCCGACTGTGCAAATCGAAATCAAAGTGTTGAGATTTTATAATTTTTAAACTTTTTGAAAACAAGCGTTTCAACAATCTACATGTTATATGTAAATTGTAAATGTAGCTGAAACGTGTGTTTTTAAATAACTTTGAATTTATCTTAAGGCGACAGTGAAATATCAGAATACCACGTTGCCTAGTCCGATGCAAAAATACAATAAACATATTGATTTTCTGCTATCAACTGGCATCACAAGTATCTTTTTTGACAACTAGTATTGTCAAAAAATCCTGGCGAAATTCATTCCACACGATCAGTTTGTAAAAAAATAAATATCGTTTTTTCTAGTTTCCTCACAAGTTTTCCCATTTTCTTAGCTTTTGAATCTTCCATGGACTTCAGATAATTCAAAACCAAAAATAGCCAAATCGATCCTGTCGTTCGGAAATTATGTATGTTTATATATTTCGACGATTCATTTATAAAAAGGCAAAAATATCAAGCTACTAATGGCAAGTTACACACTAATATGTAAGATACTCTCAATATGTGTTTGCTTTGGAGTTTGCCAGCTAGGTGTGTAACCTAACCTGGCTACACCTCAAAAGGAAGAACCAATACTAAGCACCAACAATTTGGAAGCAGTAAAAAAACCAGATACATTGTCGTTGAAATCTATCGCTCTACTCTGTTCATGGTGCAAGAGACATTGCTGACTGCCTGGCAGAAAATAAGTTGTATTATACTTCAGGATAGACATTAGGATTACAAATTTTTCACTAAGTTAAAAAAAAATATCAGCTTAGAAATATTACTATTAGTTAAAAAAATGTTTTGTAAAATATTTTTAATGTTTATTGAGAAAAATATTTATTAGCTGAGAAACACCAGTACCAATTACGAACATAGCTGAAAGGGCTCGATATACCGGCCACAATGCAGGGGTGGACTCTCCCTTATTCGATCTTGTGTATCTGTCTCTTTTTGCCACCCCAGTTTCAGTCATCCCTTTCTCTCTCATAATTAATCATTAAAATTGTTTTCGGTAAAAATGAGCTAACAGCTATTCTCTTATCACTTATCAGAAATTAAGAAATATGTCCGTTGCTGTTACCTTTAACGGGATAAGCAGTAAGAACTAAGTGCCAATAGTAATTAGGTATATACTTACTTACTCCACAATTCCCCCGGTCGTCACTTGAATCCCATTTGCTCAGCTTAAGATTTTTTATCTAAGTTTTCTTTTTGTAGCATGGTATCACAGAGACAATTCTATTTTATATCTTGTAAACAAAAAAATCCCTATTTCCCTTGGTCTACTATGTTTTGTCGTGTCGGTTGCTGTCAGGCGAAGGATCTTATGAACGAAAACAGTATTAACAGTAACAGTAAAACAGAAGTCGAATATTGCGCCGAGTTAGCTTTTAACGTAAAATTTAATATTAACTTAATAAAAAATGTTTTGTGTGTGGGTAACCGAATTACCACTAATGTCAACTTATATAAAGTGTTTAAGAAGCCATACAAGGACAGATGTACGAAGAATAAATACCGTCGTCGCCTACAGACACCAAAACTGATAATGATGCTTTACTAACCTGAGGCTAGGTTGTTAAGTTTCTTGCGCAAATATTTTTTCGGCTACTCTGCTTTTTAAAGCAGAACGCAAATTTTGTGAGCACTGATTATACCGCAAGTATTTGTATAAAATGCTATGTATTTAAATAAAATAAGCCTCTGTGGTCTAGCGGTCCAGGTGTTGGACTTGACTGCATTAGGTCCTGGGTTCGAATCCCGGGTCGGCCAACAAAAAGAAAATTGGATGTCTCCAATTTTCTAATAAACAAATGTTGGTCGGGATTGGAAATGTGCCCGGTTGGCGATAGGCTTGCCACCTATCACATTGTGGGACTTAGTGTCTTCGGCTAGTCGTGGGTGCCTTGGTTGTACCTCTGCCTGCCTCTTCGGGGATATGGGCGTGAAGATACTTACTATGTATTTATATTTAAAAATTGTGACTTATAATAAACCTTGTACCTAATGAATAAAAAATATATTACCAATATATTTAATCAAATCAATGCACACCACAATATAGTAGAATATGTTAGAATGTTTACATAATTTTGTGACAACTTCTTAACACATATTCCACAAATAAATATTTTTCACTTCATAAGGAATATGTAAGTGGGTAGAAGTACTATCATACGAGCACGTCACTGTAGGAGTTGACTGTCTTATCGTTTACGAACAACCTTGTGCGCGATTGACAAAGCGTTTACTAATTTTGGTGTTTTATAAACAAACATTAGCATATTTATGTTGGTGCAGTGACCGATTAGAATATCTTTATCTAATCAAATACTATTTTTTTCAATCATAATATACCGATATATCAGACCGTTTGCGAAATATATTTTTACCTGATTCTGACTACAGCGTATACGTTTTACCCTGCTATGTTACAGTTTATATCTATATTTATAAAAGGAAGTAGTGTTAGTTACAAAATAACTCAAGAACGATTTGGCTGAAAATTGTTGGGGAGGTAGCTTAGAACCTGGGCTTTATTTTAGTAAGTGTGTTACAGGTGTTAGTCAACGATACTTATTTCGTTATATTAACTGTATTATTCACGAAATAGAGTTGATTATGTAGTTGTTTTATACGGAGGTGGGCGTTAGTAGCTGCGTCACAGTCATTCGACTATTGCAGTTGCTACCGAACAGTTACTGTATGATACCATGTAAAATAGCTAAATAAAGATATTTGTATTTGTAAAAAAATGAAATAAATAACAAAAGATAGATCAGATACTAATACGTAGAAATACTTAAATAGTTACCAGAATAAATTTATCTAAATGTTTATCACATAAATGTCTGTCCCTGTCGGGAATCGAACCCGAGCCTCGCGGTTGGTCATTGCAGTTAGGCGTGTACGCTAGCCTCTCGACCAACGAGGCCGTTGAAATATCGAAACGAAATCAAAGTATCCACAAACCAGATAGGTACTACATGGTCCTCAAATAACTATTTGCGTTGGGAATCGAACCCTTGCCTCGTCGTTGGCATTAGGCATGTACGCTAATCATTGGACAAGCTTTTTTTTTAAATCAGACTAGTCCATCCACTACCTTCTCTGATCCTAAACTAAAAACATAATGTTTAAATCTATTCGAATACAAAAACTTTGCAGTTCGTGATTGATTGTTGTTGTGGTCCTGTATCCATAAAGAACTCCACTATGAAGTATAAATAGTACTTATTACCTTTATACAATACTAGTGTTTATTATCATCTGGTTTTCACCACAAATGAAACCAGTTCGGCAGATGTCTGTCGTAAATACTACGAAGTTGTTAAAAAATTTTAAACTTGAATACTGGACTTCAACTTATTCAAATTATCGTAAGCACCTACATACCTACTATCACGTATTATGCCACTTCCATTGATTTTTTATATCAATGGCCACTTCCAACGTAATCGAGAGTATATTTTGTAGAAACTTGGCTACACTCACATTTTAGCCCTCGCAAAGTTACTTGACGCGTTCATTTGAAGTTGAACCTACACTTTCAACTTCAGTGACAATACTATCAAATTCAGTATCGAAGTTTTTCCATGTCGCACAAATTAGACAAAAAGTCTCAGGGTATTTTTTTAGTTTACAAAGCATCCCAGTACATTATTAATTATTTTCAGTTAGTAACAAGATAGTCTAGTTGCCGCCTTTCATGTCTAATTATCATCTAACCCTTGGCAATATAAAAACAAAAGAGAACTGTTACGATCATTTGCTTCACTGACTGTCTAGTCGTTGGTTGATTGATTACGATTATGTTTCTGGTGAGAGATAATTTATTTAACTGTTTCTATGACAGAGTAGTGACATATTTATTAGACGTAGTAAATTTGTGATATAGTAGCTACGTTTTTGTCAGGGATGTATCAATATTCAATATGCACTTTAGCTGATACGGTACCTATAATTTGAAACTGTAATGATGAAAAAAAATAATGTAAAATGCTTCAGGCAAGGAAACAGACAAGATTACTCGATACAATAATTAATAACCATATATAATATAACCATTTTTTTCCAATAATACTACGAGTAATTAATAACAAATCAGAGAAAGGCTGAAGAAAGAAACTATGTCATGGCGCTTTCAGATGACAGCGTGAAATTCAAAAGGTATCGACAAAATTAATGTTGCCGATTCCGATATTTTGAAAAACTCGCGTTATTGCCGATATGTCGGTTTTAGTATTGGTATATAACGCATTTCCAATTATTGTATTATTGAGGACGTTACTTGTTACCAAAATTTTTTTTTGTATTTTCACATATCTAGAAAAACTTGTACTGTTGAGACGATGAACCTTACTTTTTTAATAATATTATTACTCCGTCTAGAGTTTGGGAAGATATTGAAGCGTCTATTAAAGATCTTACATAAGTACAAGTATATGTCTTTTAAAAACAAAACCTTTGTCCTAAAAAATTTTACCTAAAAATGTAATATGTAGGTATATAAAAAAAAAACTTTCGAAACCTTTATACTTACATTATTGTTCAATGACTTATCTCAGTATTAAATCATCAACAAGCCTCATTCGTCTGACCATTGCTTTTCTTTGTTTAACAATAACTTAATAATACCTATTACAATTTTTTTTTATGGTATTGGAAAGCAAACAGTCAGACAGATTTCTTGATGGTAAGAACTTCAAGCCGCCTAGAGACACCGAAGTACAAACATGTACTACATTCATAATTTAAACCAAAATACATTAAAACTTTTGCAAAATAAATGGCAAATATTAGAAAATTATACAAACTTTCAATATAGCAGAGAATATTTTCTCAAAGCCTGTGCGAAATGAAAGACGGCTCCCCTTACATCTGACGTTTACGTAAGTAAGTAGCTGTACGTACTGGTGACAAAGCACGTTTCTGTTCAGTCCACTTTCCATGACAAAAATGTTCTTACTCGTATTTATTATTTAGTTGGATTCTAACCAACTATATTGCACACATTTATCATTTCGACTCAAAATAAGCAATTAACCTGATACAATATACTTAATACTTGACAGTAAAATTTACGTGAGACGGTAGACTTTCGCAGTAGGCTTAACATCCCGGCCTGAAGCAGCCACGTATCTGTAACATATATGAGCACGTTTATCTCTTACTGTTAAAAACCCGTGTGCATGTTCGCTGATCTATCATATAAATAAACAACAGTTTAAAAATCTAACAAATGAATGAACTGATTTCGATTCGTTGGTTTTTTGTTTGAAACCTGATGCGATCGAGATAATTTTTGGCTACTTACATAATATATATAGGTGATTTTTGTGTAGCTTCAAAAAGGAATATTTTGGGTTTAGCTCCAGATCCTTAAGATTTTGATAATATTCCGTTACGTAGATACTAACGAAGTTAATAAAACTGCTTTAAAAAAGGTGGAAAATTAAGACTAAAATTTGCTACCAGACATTACCTTCCTTTTTCTACAGTCGGATAAATCGTACTCGATATGTTGCTCATTGGTTTATACTACAATCTTACCTAATTTGATTAAAACCCGTTTTGTAAATTTTGCGTGATTGCAGCACAAACAAACATAAATAACCATATTTCTCAAAACGCTCAAGTTTTTGCTATCCAGTTTTAGTCACCCACACCTATTTGTTCTTAAATTACTACAATATACAGAAATTCACTATTCTACAGATTTAGTACATGTACGTACCTAGATTATTAATCATTTCAATGTTAAGCCGTTATTAATCGATGCCGGTCAAGCCATAGCGAAAATAGCTTTGAAGGAAAAAAGGTAAAGGTTAGTAGTTTATAGCCATAGTAGGCAATAGTTACGTTTTTATGCTAGTTAAAATTATGTAACTAACCGACTTCGAAAAATGGAAAAAAATATGTTCGACCCTCATATATTTTTTTATGTGTGTTATTTGATTTCTCCGTAATTTTTGAACCGATTTAAAAAAAATATTTTTGAATTTAAGAGCGCACTTCCAAGGTCGTCCCATTACCACCAAGTTTGGACCTTGGTAAAATAAATAAATTGGTCTGAGTAAAATAAAGGAAAAACTCATTTTTTATATACGTAGATGTACACGTATCGAAATTGAAGTATGCTAATCGAGCAGCGTGCCCTTATTAAGTACATCGAAAAGAAGGAGTTATCACCGGAAGCCATCAATGATGATATTATGGTCAGTACATTAGAGGATTCTGCTCTGTCTTATTCATACGTCAGAAATGGATAGCAAGATACAAGTGTAGCAGAGAGAGTGTGAAAGATGAACCTCGACCTGGAAGGCCTTCGACGTCTACTACTGACGAAAATATTAAAAAAGTTGATTTTATTATGGGAGACCGCAGATTTAGTCGAAATTTTAGGCATCTCGGCGGGAACACAAAATCAACGAATTAGGTTTTCACAAAATTACTGCGGGGTGGGTGCCGCGACTGCCTTCGATTGAAGTAAAAAGGGCGCGACTGACTATTTTACGTGAATGTTTGGAGATATTTGAAGCTGATGGAGATGATTCGTTGAATTTTTTTGTTACAATGGACGAAACATGGGTTCATTCGTTGCGATTATGATTGATTATCTTGAAAGGGGTCATACTATAAACTCTGATTATCACTGTGTCTATTTAGGTACTACGTCGTTTACGAAAGGAAATAAAAGAGAAACGTCCAGGAATGCTTAGAAAAAAATTCGGTTTCATCAAGATCCACAACTGTGGCTTTGAACTATTACCGCATCACCCTTATTTACCTGATCTGGCACCGTCAGACTTCTTTCTGTTCTCTAACCTAAAAAAGCACTTGGGAGGACAAAGATTTTCGACTAACGACGAGATTGCAAACAGCAATTACTAGGTGGTAGAGTTTCGCAGCGACTCGCCCGGATTGGTACCACCACCATACCTATTCCTGCCGCCATAACGTCATGACGTGTTCCGGTTCGGAGGGTAAGGTAACCGGTAAACTTACTTTTGCTCGAGGCCTAACATCCCGACCTCTGGTTGGCAAAGCACCATTACCACCTTTGGTGTCTAGGCGGCGTGAATTTCTTACCATCAGGAATTCCGTCTGCTTGTTTGCCTTCCTATAACATAAAAAAAGCAACGAACGCATATTTTGAGTTAAAGGAAGAATTGTTTTTCAACGGTCTAAATGCTTTGAATTGGAGATAGAGTGCATCGTACTTATGGTGATTATGTAGAAAAATAAGAAACTTATTTAGTAATGGTTTCATTGTTAAAATGTTTTTATTAAATTCGTAGGTCCCATGGGTGTTTATCAGTTGGATTGAATTGATATGAGTATGGATTGAATAGTATACGGCCTAACACATACTAAGTCAGTTATATTTTTGTAAACAAAATTTTTCATCTTTAAAAGTCAATCGCCTCTGTGCAATTGCGGTCCGGCAACGGACTTAACTTCTTGAGGTCCCGCGTTCAACACCCGGGTCGGGTTACAAAAAAACTATAAAATGTGTAGGTATTTTAACTATTCTAATAAAAGTAACCTTGCCCGGGATTGGATATGTGCTTAGTTGACGACAGCCTTGCCATCTATCAAATTGTGAGACTTTTTGTCTTCGGCTAGTCATGGGTGCCCTGGTCTCGCTAGTTTATCGGGAGTATGGGCTTGAAGATACTTTAAAAATTATAGTAAAAAGTCGGCGATAGGTTAAGGTTGACTCACAATAACATTTGTTCTGTAGTAGGGGAGCCCGCGATGCGAAATGTGTAGTAACTCCAGCGTTATTGGGACCCAATGCACTTTGTCGATTATATTGTGGAGAGTAAAAAAGGTCATGTAAGGTTTTTCTTTTTAGCGGTGTGTTAAGTGTCTAGAAGCTAAAATAGTAATTTCAGTCACTTGATCATAGCCGAACTCATCAGTTATTAGTCATATATATGCCTAATGTGTCTCCGATGACAGAAAGATGTCAATCAAACAGATTGTTGTAATGGACAATTAACACTTGTAACTTAGTTTTTGAAAGTTTCTAATGCTCCTACTCCCGTACGTCTTGTCCAAATCATCATAAAATTCAAACATGGACTTATTGGCATGCAATAAGCTCGCCGTACTTTAATCTGACATGCACGAGTATATTTTCAAACCAAAAAAATTAGACAGACAACCCTACATGCGCGTCTCTATGTAGAGATTTAATGCATAATGGAGGTGTTCAACAATGGTACAGGGTATCTCCCATATCTTAATCTGATGCGCCTGAGTTAGTCCAAAAATCCCCTCTTGGGCTCCCCTACTACTGGTAATTGTTAGCAGTTAAAAATAAATGATTTGCGAATGGGTTTATAAACATCATATTAATCCTCATCCAAAGCAACACATCATTCATCATAAGTATATAATTTTGAACAACTTTGTCCTTGACAACATTTCATTTCAATGAAAATCTTAAGTGATATCATATTTTTTAAAGGAACACCGCAACAAATAATTTACACTGCTCGCATTTAATTAATTACCTATACTCGTAACTGTACTAAATCATGAATGCCTTCCGGCAAGAAGATGTAACTTTAAAATTTACGCATTGTCTTTCATAATTTGAATTCATAATGAGAAAATTTGTCTTGATTGATTGATGCCTTGATTGAATTTCATTACCATAAAAAAGATTGATTAGAAACATAAAATTTTATAATTTTCATTAATTCATAATATAGTATACTTAATTGGGTCATAAGTTCTGTCCCATAATAAAAACTTTTCAATTAAAAATGTTTTTTAACTTGAATTTAGAATCTTTTATAAAAATAAGTAATTTAGAATCTTTTACTGTGATCTTTTATAAAATTGCGCTGCATCGATGTAACGTGTAGTTCTCTAACTAGTCTGTGATCGATGTGGTTAGGCACACCAACTCAAATTTCGACAAACAGAAAAATTTTAATTTAACTAGAAGATTCATTTATCGTACCATCAAGCGATACCACTTGGACAAATGAGACTGAAGAGATCCCGCGTTTTGTTGAAGCTGTACGCAGGAAAAAAGCACCTTTAAATTATTTTTAAAAAACTTGGCAACACATTGGAACAGAAGGTCTGCTCAAAACCTCATCTCAATTTGGAGTCATTCAAGACATTCCTGATCAAAGCAGCCGCCGAAGTTGAGGCCCATCCACGAGGATGCTGCTGTAGACTACTGCCGTGCAGATTGCATGCCTGTATTGAAAATCGCGGGGCTCATATTGAGTAAACTTAATTAAAATAAGAAGGCACGTTTTATCCAGTTTATTTTGTTAAACAAATGATTTTTTAAGAACAAGCAGATGATTATTATTTAATAATAAACATGTAACAGAACTTATTGTTTTGTACCTACTTAGAGTGATTCTTCGTGACCACCTTTTACTATCTACTATCGTTACTCTTGACATCGTTAAGACTAAACGTAAGAGCAAGTAAATTTTTTTATGATTAGTGTTTACTTACTACAAAAGTCATGACTTAACACCGCGTGACCAGCTGTAATTCGCGTAATAGATTTCAAAAATTTTAGAAATCAGACAACGCGTTAATGAATTAAAGCCCAATTTGTATTTTTATATTTACCGCTCTACGGCGGGAAACCCTTTATTGACCAGGATACAAAAATAGTCTGTAATCTTCCTAGTCAGATTAAGTATCTACCATCCTCGCGGTTAGGATAAATACAGATAGATAGACAAAAGTTCTGTAAATGTTTAACATGTAGGCATTATGCTGCCACTTTTTAGTCGGCTGCACCTATTTTTATGTAAATATCGTCAGAGTGTGTAGAATTTACCCTTCTACAGTTTTTAAATCCCTGAAGGAAAAAAGTGTGTGTATCAGTCTGTCCATCTGTGTGACTATGTCACAGACAGACAACACATACATACACACAGAGACACATTAAACTTATAACACCCCTCTTTTTCCGTAGGGAATTACAAGAGGGCGATGCAGGTTGGCTACGGGTAAGGTGGAGGCCAAATAGAAAAAAAAGTATATTTTTTTTACATTCTCCGTAATACGAGTACTACGAGTAAATACGAGTAATTTAGCCTTCCCTAACACATTTTTTTTGACTTGATTTTATTGTTAACTTCTAAAAGCAATACCAACGCCCCAATCTATTTACCTAAACGTTATTTTTTTCGTTTAGGTTGCTAAGACGTGCGTCATCTTTTTTTATTGCCGTTTATTGGTTTAGGTCACTTATACCTGGGTAGGTATGAAACTGCACGTAGAGAATAACAAAGTAATAGTAATACATGAGGTCAAAATTCACTCAGCCACTTAATGAAAATATTCTACTACAAGGACTGTTTATTGTTTTATTCTTTCTATGAGCGAGAGCGAGACGACACAAGAAATACAAATTCTCTCTTTCTGGGAACGCATACCTTAAGACAAAACAGGTTCCACTACTATTTAATGGAAACTATTCCTCTCCAGCCTTGATGTCTTGTCAGTGCATTGAGATAAATTGGTACGACGATGCATTGAAAATTCTGCGGTTTGGCTTTTAAGTATCAAACTGCATTAATCCATACCAATATTATAAATGCGAAAGTCTGTTAGTCTGATATGCTTTCACGGCGTAACCGCTAGACCTATTTTTATAAAGTTCGATATACATATAGTTCTAGTACTGGCTATTTTGTTTGTTCGAAAAACGATTGGTGAAGTCGCGGGTGACAGCTAGTTACTTATTAAACAAAAAACCAGGCTGCACCAAACGACAGCATAGCAGGTACCTACTAAGGATTTGTTACCATTTTAAAAATCTACGATTTAACTGTTCATAACAGCTGTACATCTAAACCGAATTAGCCATAAGTATTAAGTGTATTAAAGATGAGATAGCTAGTATATAACTTTTGCTTAAAAATGGTGATAATTTTAAAACAATAAAAAATCAATCAATTTAGAAAAAAGTTTATAATATGTTCCACTCCCAAATTTATTTTTATGTCCTACGGTAATAGATTTCTCCGTCATTCCTGAACCTGTTTATGATCTTCTTTTTATTTTATAGAGCGTACTCCATAGTATGGGACCACTCTGTTTGGATCTGATTATAGGATGCCTGGGAAATCGAGGAAAATACTCAATTTTAGTATACTTAAGCGATATAATTATAAAAATCGAGGCTGAGTTTTTTTTAGTTTCACTCTGCTTAAATCACACTAGGTACCATTTATCCAAAGAAATTACTGGAGCCTATTTTACCCCTAAACATGTATTTTTTGGTGCGGTTAGCAACATATTAGCCAATTCAAAAAAAATGTACTTTTTAATTCTTGCTGTATGTAGGTACATAATATTACTTGCGATAGAACATACTAAATAGATGTAGTAATAATACCAAGTCACCATAGATTCTATACTTCTTATCGTCGGTGCTTGGTGGAATTCCATTCTTGATGCAATTTACTTAGAAACACTTGTACTTTCCACAATATATTTTATTATTTTTTATTTTTATGGTTTCGCCAACCGGTTTCGCTATACAAGCATAATCAGGGCAACTAATACAAAGTTGTTATATAGCCCTGATGATGCTTGTATAACGAAACCGGTTGGCTAAACCATAAAAATAAAAAATAATAAAATATATTGTGGAAAGTACAAGTGTTTCTAAGTAAATTGCACCAAGTCACCACTTTTATTGATATAATAGACAGCGAACAAGTACACGGTTTTACTGAGGGTAAGATAAAAAAAAACGTGGCTGATAGATAATGTGACCATACGTCCCTATTTAAACAGGGTTATCCCGCTTTCGAGTTGTTTGTCCCACTGGGGACAGCGGGACAACAAACTTAGATATGTACCAGCTTCATACAATGTATCTATTCTTATACTGTTACAATTCAATAATACATTAACTTTTCTTAACCTCAAAACTGCAAACTGTTATGGTATACGCCTAAAAAATCCTGTGATATTTTACATTAATCAACTCATGTTGATTGTTGACTTCCAGTCCAGCCAGTAAAACTTGGGATTTAAGATAATACGATATTTTTCAGTATGTATACATGTGTATACAAAACAGAGTAAGCGTTCCGCTATGACATGATAATAATATGGTCAGGTTATCGATAGAGATCATAGATTTTGTAGGTACATCGCTACCGATATCTACCGGCTACGCTACCCACCGGACCGGAACATGACACAGTCATGACCTACCCGGACAAGTTGTTGTATAACGGCACTGGGGTTTATTGGTAAGCACCCATTTGACCTTGGCTCGCCTCTTACAAGCTGCTTCTCAGGAAGGTAGGTCATCTTTTCTACACGGCTCAGAAACCCGGACCAACACGGGGAAACTATTTTCCACAACCTCTAAACTTGGTATATTCTTTACTCCTTATTATTACACTTCAAACTTTCATAAATTTCTAAGGGAGCTATAAACACTCCTATATCTTCGGGCCACGTCCTTTGCGGGATGGTCAGATAGAATCGACTGCCAAGTGTCACGATCCTGAGACCTGCTTAATTTCGTCCACATTCATTCCTTTTTTACGCCTGTTTCGAAAATTCTTGTCAGAAAATACCTGAGCTATTTACGGAAGCTATACATTCACTCCACCTATCTTCTAACGAGACCAATACTGGTGGAGCTGTGCACAAACTCTTGTGGGTCGGTGGGGAACTACAAATGCGAACTGATAAAAAGATGATGGTACATTTTATTTAAGACAGACCAATTTGACAATAAATTTCAGCAAACTGCGCGAGTAGGGATACTACGTTTTATATTTATTCCTGCCGCCATAATGACAACGTCATGTTACGGTCTGGAGGACAAGGGTAGCTGCTAAACTTGCACAATAGGCCCAATGGCCCTGCACTTGACATCGACGCATCTGTAACTATCTATGGAGTATTTAGGCCCGCGGTAGTCTTTTTCCATAGTTAGCTGACCTCTCACATAAAAAAGATTTCTGCAAATTTGCTCCATTGAACTTTAAATATGCCAAATTTCACATTAATTCGTAGGCAAAATGCTACATAGAGTACGAATGTTAAATGTACACTGTATCAACATGACGTGTACATAGTTTTCTGTCCCAAAAGAAAAAAATATCATCACGCTCTTATCTCCAAAGATGTAGGCTGAGGCACAACCAGGGCACCCACGATTAGCCGGAGACACTAAGTCCCACAATGTGATAGATAGCAAGCCTATCGCCAACCGGACTCACATCCAATCCCGAGCAACATTATTTTTGTTGCCTGACCCAGGAATCGAACCCTGGATTTATTGAAGTCAAGTCCAACACCTGGACCGCTACACCAAAGACGCGTTTTCTGTCCACATGATATATATCTAAAAATATACTTGTAGACTTAATAATGTCATGTAGGTGCTCAGATAGTCACCGACGTACAATGTTGCTGTGAAGTAATCCCGCAATCCTAATAGTTTCGCGCATTACTTCGTCCTTATTACAGTAATAA
>NJDC01001600.1:0-50854 GCA_002245475.1 Calephelis virginiensis
TTGAGACTTTTCTTAGGAATACGCACAACACCGTCAAGGGATTTTCTTAAACTCAATAAATACTGATCAGTTGTAAAATCTTTTGACGAAAGACTATTTTGTTAACCTTTTAGAGGATTCTAAATTTAAGTTTGAAAAAACTGAAGAGAAAACAAAAGATTTACGCAGCATAATGGTAGCGAAGTCGGAAAATTTTGTTTACCTACAGTAACATTGGGATATTTGTTTTGTGTCAAATTTTAAGTTTTATAACAAGTTCGTTTAGAGTTAAACCTATTGTGTGCATTATACAGCGGCCCCATTTAACGAGAAAAGAAATACTTAGAGCAGTTGGCATGCTCCAAGCTACTCAAAGGAGTATTGCTGAAGAGAACAAGACAAAATGCGAAATCTAGATTATGGTCACGCTACCATATTATACTATATGGCTACGCTATTAATGTTCAATATTCATGCTATGACTATTGTTATCACGTGATTTTAATAAATAAAACATACGATTGTCCATTAGATTCTACATAATTCGATAACTCGGGAATTTACACGGATGGCGCTCGCCTTTCTCCTTGAGACAGCGGCATGTTACAAGGCGCTGAAAGGAAACCGCCATACAGAGACGGACTCGGTTGTTTTTTACTACTAAACTGATTCAGAAGTGATTTGTATACACATTGAACTTACGTAACATAAAATTATGATTGTTTAGTTTTATTTGGTAAGATTTATTTTTGGCAATTTCCTGTGTCAAGTCTACGGTTCAAAATAAAGCAGACGATAAATAAAAAAAACTTTATTAGCTTGCAAAAATATTACATACATTTTTATAATCTTTAAGCAAGGTCCGACAGACAAAGGCGCGCTAGGCATGCCAGTGCAATGTGTGTGAGTGAAATAGAACTAGTTAATTACCCATTTCTTGGCGTGCTTGTGAGGAAAAAAGAAAACTGCGGAGAATTTTGATTTATTATTTATGTATGTACCTACGTATTGTTTATAATTACTTATCGCCGGCGCTTACAATGACAAGTGTTTTGTTTGTTGAATTTATTTAATAATAAGTACTGCGTACTGTTTAGATTTGGTGTGCTGAGATAGTTTACATCTGTGCAGTGTATTATGGAATTGGATTCCAGTGCCACTACGGACGAAAGTCCGTGGCCAAATTTGATTGACTATGTTATAAAAATTGCAATTATCATGTGTTAACGGATTAACGATTAACGTTAACATGCATACGTCTGAACATACTAACTTATTATGCTTACTTATTTCGTTTGATTGAGTACTTCCCTGTACAGCGGTATTTCTTTGAGAACAAGCAGGTGTTCAGTTCATTGGCTTGGCTACATTAAGGCGAAGCATATTGTTTTTAAATTTTCTATCAACAGGGTAAAATTGATTTATTTCAAAAATGGATTGAAATACATCATTTCAACAAAAGGATAGCTACTCAGTAACACTTACTCTATACATTCTAATAAATTTTATGTGAAAATATGATTAAAAAGTTGAAAATTTTCTACGCTTATTACTCGGCAACAAATAGAGATTTTTTTCTTATTCTATTTTTATTGGCTTCCTGGTATCGTGTACTATCATCAGTTTAAGTAGCTGCGCTATTTTCATATACTCCCTGTATATATATATATTTGCACGTGATTGTAATATACATATCAACCTAAGGAAGGTTATCAATCATTATCTATAAAAAAACTGCATCAAAATCCGTTGCATAGTTTTAAAGATTTAAGCATACAAAGGAACATGGGGGCAGAGAAAGCGACTTTGTTTTATATTATGTAGTGATGATGTATAAAAATGGATGGACCAAATTTCCTCATTCCTTTTTTATTGTCTTGGTGTTTTGTAACTGAAGAAGTAAAAAAAAGTACTGTAAAAAAATTCATTAAATAGGCAGCGCTATACTTTCATTTTAACAATATTTATATTAATTGTTGTTAATATTATTAAATTAATTAATACTTATATTTAACTAATATACCTGTACGAGTAGGTATTTCTTGATTAAAGGTATAATTGTTTTGGACTCTCATATTATAAATAAAAAAAAAACGTTTAGCACTATAGCAAATTGGGGGCCGTACTTCCTTCCTCTAGTTTATTATGAATTCAACCTGTTTTTATTTTCCATTAATACCTTAACCTGTTAACGTCACTTTAGAGGAAAAATAAAAAAAAATCCATGAAAGGAGTTGAATCCCCAATAGCTTAATATATCGTTAGAGCATTCGTCGGCTTGAGACGAAAGAGTAGAGGTTCGAATCCTGTATGGACGATTTTTTTTCTTTTAAATTTGTAATAAAGTTAATATAAATAACATAAATGAATCCCCATTTGCCAGAACGGATCGACAATATCGCTGATTCTTTTTTTGTTGTGCTAGTTATTGTCAGGAGAAAGATCTTATACAGAAAAAAATAAGGGAAATAGCAGGGAAAACGGTAAAAATATTACTTATTTTTTTTCCATATCAAGTGATACGAAGTTCGCCAGGTTGGCTAGTTACGATATATCTTAATCAACTCCATTGACTGAACGCTAAAAATTACTAGAACGGTTGTACTTTTTTTATAGTTATCTATTATATATTATATCTATTATATATAATAATATCTATATCTATTATATATAAATATAGTATAGTATATATTATATATATCTACTATATTATAGTTATCTATTTACAACAAATGCGAATTTGTTCTTTTAACTGGTTTTGAAATAATTATTGGACCCAACGAAAACATTTTATTTTTATTTTTTGTATTTTGTTTATTACCTTCATTATACTGAAGTGACCTACGACCGCACTCCAGAGACAATTGTCTTTTAATCAGTCGTTAAGTGGACATTTACAGTACAATATTCTGTGAATTATAAATTAAATGTGTGAATGATGGATTGACGTCTCTGAGTACGACCGCTAATTTTGTTGATAGCTGTAACTGTCAAATGTCTAAAACCAGTGTTGAGGTACATTATACATCCATAAATGCTAAAATATTCCCATTTGCTGGACTCATGTTGTCACACTTAATTTTTTTGTTTAATTTTAAGTGGGTATCTTGTTTCAATTAGATTATTTTATTTATAATTTTTCATGTGTGGTGAATGAGTCCGCTAATAAATGTTTTCTTTCTTTCTTGAAAATGTACTAATTGTTTTGTTTGATAATTGAAAAGTATTCTGTATTTTTGTCCATTTATTGTATTTTGGTATGATATTTGAAGGCAAACAGGCAGACGGATTTCCAGAGGGCAAAAATTTACGGCGCCGATAGATACCAAAGGTGGTAATAGTGCTTTGCCAACCTTAGGCCGGGATGTTAGTCCACTAGCAAAAGTAAGTTTACCGGCTACCCTATCCTCAGAACCGGAACACATCAACTGCAAGCGTTGAGATTATGGCGGCAGTCGTTGCGAGACTACCATGTATGTTTACATAGCTTTATGTTTTGTTGTGAATGTAAGTATTATGCTGTTATTGAAACTAAAGCAAAATGTGTCTAACAAGTATCAAATATGGGGTCATCGGCTTTTTCATGACGTAACTTTTGTCAATTATTTAACGTAATATATATTTAATAATTTGTATTTATGTTGTACGTTGTATGAGTTTAAATAGATTTCCCGAAATTGTACTTCAATAATTAATTACGTTGTACTTCTTAATATAAACTCATACGGTCAGTTTCACAATCAATCAATTTTGATCTGCAATTTAGTTCTCCATAACAGCTGTTTAACACGAATTCGTCTTAAAACTCTGAGCCGAAAGCCTCTGAGCTTTTATGAAGAGGTAAATCGTAGATTGAAATTGATTGACGTTTCGGAAGCTCGCCTTCTTAGTTATCTGATCGTATCCTGGTTTCACAGCTAAACCGGACACTTCTGTGGGCGAACCTGATGTCCTACTGTACAGGTTAGCTGTAAAACGAGCCAAAAATAATGATGAAATTGTCATCTTCTTCCAACGTTGCTGATGACTGATGGTCTCATTATCACTGACGAGTATAAAACTTTTTTTAAATTTATAATTACAAAATTTATTGACTTCGTGGATTTACAATCGAAATTGCCACAGTTTACAAATTTTCAAAGCCGTTGTACAATTGGAAAATCACGGTTGTGGAGCATAAGCTTAAAGATTTTTATTTTAATTATCCAAAAAGTAATTCTCTAATCTAAGACACGAATTGTTAAGTACAAAGGACAACTGAAAATACTGCAAATGCTCATAAAATACACATAAAATTGCCATGAGTTTTCTACTTACAAAGAAATTCTTTTAGCGGAATGTTTCTTAGCAACAATCCTAAAAATCCAGCTCTCTCACCCTTCTAAGAATGTGTAAAAAAGATAAATCGCTTTTCAAGCCTCGCCGAGTGTAAAACTAGAACCACTATCGTTAGCAGCCCACATGGTATGCCCGTATTATTACCCAATGGCTTTGAATCTCTTGAATATAAATAGCTAATCTGTTTCGACGAAGTGAAAGATTATTCTCAAGTACAAACTATAGTACTAATGCTTTGAGCGCCTAGTTAACCGACGAGTTGACGTTTACCTACACCTAATAATTGACTAACCGCGATACTCGGATTCGATTTCCGAGGGGGCAGGCAAAATATTTCGGAGGAAGGTTGGCTGTTAGAGAAAACATATAGGTTAAAAGATTTTCTTGTTAACAAACACAAATAAATATTTTTTTTTTGTAAATATGAACTTAATACAATTAAAGAAATCGTGGTTGCCAAGGAGTTTGTTACGCCGTTTCTTCTCCTATACTGGGTCTCTGTAATTATTAAATTTATGGTGTGTGGTCTATCTAAATCTTTTAATGTATCGTTTTAATAACACCCATAACACAAGCGTATAATTTTCTTACTTTGGGGGTTAGACCAATTTGTGATTTTTTTTGTTGTTTGTGTTGCTAGTTAATGTTTATGTCTGCAATTTTGGCTCTGCTATTGTCATAGAATTCAAAGCATATTCAACTATTTACTACTTTTTAAATAGACATTACTTAGTACGTATTCTGCATTGTGTCCTTGAAACATATTTTAGTATTGCTAAATTCTTTTATAGTGAAAAATTACAAATAGTTTTAGTCTTTTGCAATTAGTGATCACTTAATATTTGTCATAATATGTGATTGACTTTGACCATTTTTTGACCAAGAGAGATTGACCAAAATGTAGGAAAATAGCCACCATCAGAGCGATTCACATATTTTAATCTTTCATTATGTCACAGTTTAGTATGGGGAATAGTGACTTAATGTTTGATTAAAAAATGACGTCTCTGAGTGCGGTCGTGATTGCACTTAGAATGTTTACATATAAACTACATTCGTAGTTTAAAGTAAATGCCGTACCCTCCTGTTTTTTGGGTAAGGGCTGATTAGAATAAATTAGTCTGAACGATTTGAAGCGGAATCATTACCATTGTACTAGTTGACTCAGATTTGTTGAAAATAAACATGTTCCCTTTGTTCGAATCTTACATATTAGCTGTGATAACTTTGACAGCTGTTGCTTGACAGTTGCTAGTGAGTGCGATCCATACGTTGACACAAAGTGACGTCTCTTATAATACCGTTCGCATTTTTATAACTATTATGAATATAGTTTGCGCGCCATCTGTGATCTTTTATCGTTATCAATATTTTTGTTTGTGTGTGTCAAATTCATGGTAGTATTTGTTATGTTTTATTTATTGATTGATCCACACTTCTCCTACACATAAACTTTAAGTGTGCCAAATTTCGTACTCCTCAGTCTGTGCAATTTTCGTAAAAAGGGATCCAAAGTTTTTCTTCACGTATTAATATTATGATTCAATAACATTTATACAGTTTTCTTTATGTGCTCTATTATATATTTCCAAATTAGCGACAAGTCAGCCCACATTTTTATAATCCTTTTATTGTATCTAATTCGTCTCACCTATAGCAAGTATTTGTACTTACAAAATTAAATCTGTAATTCCCTATGAGAAGTAAATGTTATTACATTAAACTTTTGGAATGTTACCAACACTTTTGCTTGCGATAGAAATTTTCCCCGTGGTGAATATTTCATTTTGGCATGTTGGAATATTTTGGCTGTCACTCAAATTGTTGATATTTTCATTTTTAAATCTAAAATGTTTACTTACCGGACAAATGTTAACCATCGCCACGTAAATTGTAAAATAGATAACTTTGCGTTAAGTTTTGCTAGTGTTCAGTAAAGAATTATTATGTCTATAGACTCAAATAAGCAAAGCTCCAGTTTCCTGACCACGTCGCAGTTTTATCATTCTTCTTTACAAGGGTAGGTCATGATTTTATCAAGATCCGATTAGACGTTTGTCAGGTCTACTTGATACGATTAATATGGGACCAAATCGAAATTATGATCGTTTCGAAAATAGAACCATCAAAATCTATTTGTTACTAGACAAGCATTTAAAAAAATAATATGTTCTCCTTTTTAGAATAAGTTAAAAAGGTAGTTATAATGTGTTGTAAAACCTGCGGATAACAAACCTTTTTCGTTTATTTATCTACTCTTGCCTACTTCAACTAGAATCGCTGACTCCACCACTTAATTTCATATTATTATTTATAAGTGTAATGTGGTATTTTTATAACCTTTATTTTTATTTGCACACCACAAGTTGGTAGAATATGTAGGAAGGCTTAAATAATTTTGTAACATCTTTGTAAGACTCATATTCCGCAAATAAATATTTTTTCTTTTCTTTTTCTTTTCTTTTCTTCTTTATTGACAAGCAGATGGATTTCCTGATGATATGAAATTCGCGCCACCTAGAGGCACCTAAGGCGGTAATGGTGCGTTGCCAAACCGAGACCGGGTTGTTATGTCTCGAGAAAAAGTAAGTTTACCGGTTACCTTATCCTCCGAACCCGAAAACGTTGTGAGCAAGCACTGACGTTAATCAAACTATGGTAACACCAACCTTGACGATATTTAAAATTGGATGTTTTTTTTATCTAGTTCAAAATAGGAGGAGGGAGGTTAAATGTTCGACTCTTATAATTTTCATGTTTGGTAATCGATGTCTCTGTAATTTTTAACCGATTTTTGGTTTATTTTTTTTAATTTGAAAGAGCGTACTTTCGCGGTGCTCCCATTGCCAAGTCTGGTTCGAATCGAGGAAAATACTTGAACTGTGTATGTAGATGATTTACTTTACTTAACTTTTACAGATTTAAATTAAATTTGTCATAGTTTCTGTACTTTCTTTTCGTTGGTGCTTGGGTGGGATTCCATCCTAGACTCAATTTATTAATTTCACTTGGACTTTGTAGACAAACGGTTTCGCTATTTAAGCATCATCTGGGCTTGAACAACAATGGGGTTGTTATCATCATGCTTAAATAGCGAAACCGGTTGGCTGAAGCCTTTTTAAAACATGATTTTATATACAACTGAAAGAGATTTATTTAATAAAAGACTTATTAATTTATACTTTACTAAAACTACATGTTGAATAAAAATAACTGCCTACGTTACTTAAAACCGACTTCAAACCTATAAATTAATAGCACATACAAGTAATAGGTAGTATATAATTGATATTAAATCTTTATTATTTTTTAATTTTTAGTTTTGAAGTCGGTTTTAATTAATGTAGTTATTTTTATTTAATACTTTTTTGTTTATTGCTGATATGATTAAATTTAATAAAAATAAACATTTTTTACAAATTTTCACCTATCACAGGTGAAAATTTGTAACAAATGCTCATAAAATAAAAATGTTACCTCATCACAGCCATTACCAAACAAAAGCCGATTACCTACCTCAATAAAATGTTTATGGGACCAGTTCTAAACTATTCCGCATCAAACAAAATAAAAAAAAATACGTAAATCGGTTCAGAAACCACGGAGAAATCGGTGTACAGACATAAAAAATATATACCGGCCCAATTAAGAACCTCCTCGTTATTTTTAACTCGGTTGATAAAGAAATAGAGCAGAAAGGGAACCGGCTGATATAGCAAGATCTGCTCTAGATCAGGACTGAGTGAAGACTGTCTGAGACTGATGGGAGTTGGTAGATATGGAAGTGAGACTTGCTGACTGCATGGAAAAGGGGATCTGAGTGGAGGACTGATGGATAGTTGCTAGGTAAGGTATAGTGTTAGGGTATAACAAAGCGAAATTAATAAATTGCCTCAAGTTAACAGCTTTTTAAAATGTGTTATTGATTGATTCTAAAGCTAAGAGATTTAGTTCAAAATTTGTTGGAATAAAGCATTATTACACAATCCTAAGTCCGCATAACAGCGTTGCTAACCGCACTATGATGACCTCGTAGTTCACCTCGATCTCCATTGCTAGGTCATCAGTGCAGATCTTCTTGACCGCACTGTACATTGATTGACGGTGTCGGAATGTATCGTCCCTATGATCAACTGTTTTCGTATTTTACACGCTTAGACCAATTAAAACTATGCGTTTTGGAGATTCTTCTATTTTCCCGTGTTGGACCAGTACCCTATGTAGGATAGAGCATCTGCCTTTCTATCTGACAGCTTGTCAGAGGCGAGGCAATGTTTGATGGGTAGATTTTCACATTAGGCCTTACAGCTCGGCAATAGGACATTGTCGCACCTATAACATTTTTGGTATTTTTAGGTTATAGTTGTTTCTTACCACATGCCGTGAATTTTCGCTGTTAAAAAAAATAATGTAATTTTATATAACCCGTGTTTTCGCTATCTCGTATTTTGAAACCCTAGCCGTCTTATAAATAAACATGGACTATAGTATTTCAAGGATCAATATGGTATTATACTCGTAGTCTTTATTGCACTGTAGTCACTTTTTAGTTTAACATAGTCATATAGGACTATGGTTCCAACTTATTTTTGGACTTTGCTTATTAACTTATTAATAAACATAGACTAAAATACTAGAAAAATAAGTTGTAGTCTGTGTTACAGTGTAGTAAAGACTACAAATGTCAACTTAAACCTTGGAGTAAATTGCAAATGTTTTGGCCAGTAACAAAAATATTTTTAAGTTTCTATTTTCGAAATACTCGTGATTTCGGTATGGACGCATACAAATTTGATAAAGTTCTATGTTTGTAAACATGCATAGTCTTTGATTATTTGATGGCTTTTGATTTGGTACAGTGCCCTATACTAACTCGCGTTTTCGTAAATTATGTGTATAAAAAGTTCAAACAGCGCCTTCACTGGTAACTGACATAACTAAATTGTCCGAGATAAAAACGCTATAGACTTCGATACATAAATTACCGAACTCAATCTGTAGCAACTCGTGGTAAGGGCTCTGATATTTTAAAACGATTTTCAATTGTCTTAATGTTATGAAATTGATTTCCTCAGTAATGAAGTAGCATAAATTGTAATGTTTCTGTGCTTATTCATATAAATAACCTACATGAAACGTTACAAAAATGTAGTTCATCCTGCTAAATTAATTCTTCTTCAAATACTTTTTCTCTTTAATAAATAGTAACGTTGAAATGTAATAACCAGTCACTTTATTATATTACTTGGCAAGCAATCATATTGTGAGAGAAATCTCGGGTATGTAAATGATTTATTTGAGAGAGGTTTTTCTGCTTCCTCTACAATAACGTCAAAATTTATTCATTACATTATTTCGGTCATTTTGTTCACCTCGTAAATGAATTTGCATCTTTATTCTTTGTTTTCTCTAAGGTTTAGTTTTTGTTTTAGAAGAAGGTTGTTAATTATGTTTATTATGAGCAAAAAATGAGAAAAATATTTGTCTCTTCTAAAATTCCAAAAAAGAACTCTGTATGACTACTGGGGCTTGAACTCACGTCTTCGGTGTACTAGCCTGATTGTACCGTAAGGTCTGACGATTATACGTCTAGGTGTTTTTATTTTGCACTTGCCCTGTGCTTGCTAATTTCTACAAACTAAAAAAAATCATCTCAGATTGAAATTCTTTAAAATTTGAAGAAGTCATACGTCTAACTTTTATGATTTATTTAAAACAAAATAATATACCATAAAACAACATTTAGATGCTTTCGCTATAAGTGGAGTAATTGCATAACACACGCAAATAAGATTAAAGACGAATTGATAACTTGCTCCTTTTTGAGTCGGTTGAAAATGTACTTTTGCTATCTTTCTATAAGTAAAAACTAAGAGTAATTTTGCAAATTTGCTGTATTGCGTTTCTATAATTCAAAGTTTTAAACGCAATTTTTCCATATGTACATTTTTAGCATATTCGCATTTGCATACTGAAAGCGTATTACATGATATTATATGAAAAATTTAAATGCAGATTTTCTCCTTATTGCATTATTCAGATGTGCAGTAGAAGAGCTTCACGAAACAACAGACATATATTATATAGTAGTCTTCTTTGTGAAACATGTTGACCGCAAAATGCGCCACAAGGGAGCCGAAATTACCTCTAATATTTTATTTTATGGACGTGCTTGGGAAACCGATAGCGTTATTATTATTTTGCCTGTGATCTTGTAACTGAAACTGGGACATGAGTGTGCTACAATGGTTTATGTGGTCAATATAGAACTCCGGCGACAAAAATGGGAAGTGTTTAATATGAATGGAAGTACGACCAATCATTAAAATTGTAAAGCAGTTTTATATGTTTTCTCTACTTGATTTTAGTGATTTGAAACAAGCTACTCGAAAGTAATAATCCTCTGAAAATCAAGAGCTTTTCTCAAGACGTTACAAGAATTCTGAACTTATTATAATTGGAATTGATTTTTTTTAAGTTGCACTCTAATTTGAAAAACAGAGCTCTGACTACATAAAACGGAGTTGCATAATACGACAGGAAGTACTGCTAAGCATTCAATTTTAAATGCGATTTATTATTTATTTTCCACACGTGGAACGGTGGTCTTTGAATAATTCCGACCAAAGTAGGTAAGTAGGACTGGAATGCAGTAGTCTTAAGAAAAATTCTGAATAAATTCTAAAGAAAGCGCAAAAATTCTGAGTGAATTCTGAACTGAGTAATTGAACTGATTCTTTAAAATCTTTGGAAATGTCTATAGAATACCTAACTTTTATAGTTTTGCAGTTTGAAGCCCAATTATTAGGGAAGTTTAAGATCGCTTACTATCATGATGCGACCTTCAAGTGCGGTTTAAAAGCTATGAAATTTTAATAACCATTTAGTCCACAACTTAAGGCCATGAAAGAAATAAATTAATTGATTATATTTAAAATTTTAAGAATGTGAGCAAAAAGTTTTTGCGCTATTCAACGCAACTAATTTTTAAACCGTACCGGTCTTATTAATAAACATAAACTCAATTAAGAATAAAATAAAGTAAATGTTATGGTCTGTATCCCGCTCTAATAAAGCTAGAACCTTGTAGTATTTTAGTCCATGTTTATTGATAAGATGACATCAGTTGCTCTTATTAAGTAGTAAGGAAATTAAAATCGTTACTTGTGAAGGCAATTGGTGTTCTCATGATTAAGTTTATTATGCTATCACGTTAAATTTATGTGGCGTTTGCAGACTCATTTCGAAAAGCGTTTTAGACAATTTCATTTTCTCGTCACTTTTTAGCTTCGCTTTAGAAAAGGGTTATTGTTTTATAACAGCTGATACGGTGTCTGGAGTGTAGTTGCTCCGGAGAATATACAATTTGCATTTTACTGCTATTTTAATAATACATGGAAATTAGAATTTCCTCTGGTATTAAAATTATATTTTGCATTTTGATTGATACTTATGTTACAAATGAGAAAATAACTTTCAATTAAACTTTGCAAAGTATGTTGATAGCTTTAATTAAAGTAACGATTACTCACTTAAATATATTTATTCACTTTGTTGGATAATTTTTAATATTATTAATACACTTATGATAAAAAGTTTAATACGCTATAACGTTAGATTTACCGACGCCACGTTTGCGGACTCATTTGAACCCGTACAGTGTTTTAGACGTTTCCATTTTCCTGTCACATTTCTTTTTGCTGTGCGCGAGAAAAGGGTATTGTTTAATATAACAGCTGATATAGTGTCTGAAACTGTTTCAGAGAATACTGAAATTCGCATTTTACTGCTAATGCTATGTTCTCTAGTGTATGAAAATAGGTCGTTTATTCAGTAAACAATGTGAAATTGGATATTTTGCTTACGCACTACTTACTTTACTTTGTAAAACTAAACAATTATTTGTTGGCTGTTTGTGAATCTGTATTTTACACTTCGTCGATATACTCCAGATTTAAACAAGGATAAAATTTATTACGTAGGAAAATTAAAGTGGAAGAAAAAACTTTGTAATTCAGAATTAAAACTTTGTATTTGTCTACATAAGGTCTTGTTCGAATGTGAAAAAATCACATTAACAAAAAAACCCTTGCACAAGACTTAAACAATGTTTTTTTATTGAAAAAGACAGCGAGCAAGCTTACGAATTTCCTGATTGTAAGAGATAAAAGCAGCCTATAGACACCGCATTGATGTTGCAAGTCCGTTGCTAATTTGTGGCCTGGTGTTAGACTAATTGCGTCTATCGGCTACCGTATCCTCCGGAACTGAATAAGACATTTGTCATTATGACGGTAGGAATATTCAAAGTGGTGGATCAAGTTGCTAATCGGTACTATCACCAGTGGAAAATATGATATAAGAGATATAGTTAATGAAATGAAACAGCTTACAACAATTACTCGCTCATAAATTGTACTAAATATATAAACAAACTCAATTTCGTGCTTACATTATTAAGTGAGGATGACTAAGGTCAGAGGTATGCCATTAAATGATAATTACGGTCGTGCTTTGTACCTGTCTCTCGACATTCCTATGAGAACAATTAAGTTCTCCGCCATTTGTTACTCTTGCTTCTATGCAAAGGGTTTCCCATAAGATGTTCAATATTCAACTCGACGTTTATCTACTACGAAGGGTTGTTCGGATGAAAATTAACCATCATATCAAATGATCTAAACGAGTCTGAATGCTAATATTTACTTCTGGCTTAAAGGTTTCACATTTTTTGTCCTGAATTAATAACACAAATTGATCTAACCCCAAAGTAAGCAAACTATTTGCTTATGCTAAACGTGTTAATCAACGATATTAATAAATAGAAATACTTAAACAAATACTGGTATAAATTGAATAAACACCCACAACCTGAAATAAATACATTTAAGGCCCAATTTCACCAACATCGTCTTAATCTGAGAATAACTATACCAGTAGTAAAGTTGTCCCTTACATTTACTCTCGTATAACTCAACTTACGTTTCACAAGTTCTATTCTCCGTGTATCAATTCTTGGATCAACTATTCTGTAGAATAACGTTTTGCTTTATCTGTGGCATCTTGTAGCGTATAATACGGCCAAATTATGTACGCTATTTCTAGTAAGCATTACGGCCCATTAGCGTATATTTTGCTTTAGTAGGTTTATCATACGTCATTTCTTGCTTGACCGTTGTGAATTAATGTCAGTAATCGTTAATGATTAGAATTTGAACCGACTTGTGAGAGATGTATTGCTTTATATTTTATTTTGTTTGGTGATTTAATTACTATTATTATTATTACTTAATACTCAAATATTTGGTTTGTTATAATTAATTTTTTTTATGTAGTCTCCTACTCACCTGAAAGTGGAAACTGTCTAAGAATATGAAATCCTATGTCAAAATACCTTATATGTATATTCCAAGTGACATTTAATTTGTACCAACGGAGAATAGACTGCTACCTTTGATAAACGAAATCTTAAGTATTCGTCATCGCAACAATTAAGGTAATCCTATTTTGTCGTTCAACCTTTAAATTCTTCGTCTTCACTATCACTGTCGGAAATTAGTTTTTCAAATAAATATGATACCTTACAAACTTACACAATATCTCTTGCTAATTGTTTAAAGACAATAAAAGAACACAACATGCTAACAAACAATCGTTGATCACAATTCACAACGGGCAGTCCACAGCTGTTAAACATTAGGCAGCCATTTTTATCCATAGTATAAGTCCTTATTCTCTCAAAATCGGCGGGATGATTCTTATTTCCAGTATAACTTCTTAATCTATGAATAAACAGTTGGTGAAACGTAAATATGGCTATCCAAGAGTAAATTGCACATTTATACTTGGAATAAAACTTATACTAGTTTGGTGAAATTGGCTCTAAGTTAATGACTCAAACGCTTGCATCCATAGGGAATCGAACCCGAGAATTTGAGTATTTGAGTTTAGCCAAAGGGTTAACGTACACAACGTTAACCCTTCGGCTAATGAGACGGTCAAATCACCAACCAGTAAAACTCAATTAGAATGTTTTGATAAATTTAAGGAAATTGCACAAAATATATTAATTAACACATTATACAGCCCACAGACCAAATCCGCAAACACACTTTGAAGTTCAAATATATTTTTTAGTGATTTGTATTTAATTCCACCTCAAAATATTTTTATGTTAAATGTTGACGTCACAAATCGACTATCTGTTAAAAAAGTTATCATTTCTCACATAGATTAAAGCTTCCCACTTTTCACGCTTTTCCTTCAGCTTACTTCCATGTGAGGATTATTAAAACGGCCAAGCGACATGTTTTGATTAAGGAGTTCGTATATTCAGAACTCGTCAGGGCGTGTATAGCTAAAAGCTGTAAATACACATTTACGTCATAAAGCAATATCATTTTAAAGTATCATACCCATCGTCTTTATGTGTGGAGATATACAACTGTGCGATTTCGAAGACATTTCTTACCTCTCACAACACCCTTATGGAATCAGTTACCGAGGGCGGTATTTCCAAACGATTATGACTGAGGAACTCCTGATGTTGCGGATGTCCGTGGGCGACGGTGATCACTTTCCATCAGGTGACCCACTTGCTCGTTTACGTCCTCTGGTATAAAAAAATCTATCTTAGTTAACTCCTTTGTTGTTGAGTGGATCATGCCACTGGTAACGATTGTAGCAAAATCTCCCGTAAGTTTGTTGTGTAGAAATGGAACAGTGCTACATTTGGAAGAGCAGGAAGTCGAATATGTTTGAGACTTCATCCTCCTCCTTTGACAATTCTGTCATGCCTTTGACTCTAACCAGATCTTACCATTAAGTGGGACGATAGAGGTATCGGTATCGGTCAATAACGGATGCTGAAAACTTTAAGTAATAATAGACTTTGGCGTATGTTAGTCTTATGTTTATTAATAAGACGGTTAGTGTTTTTTTAGCTTTTTGTTGAATTTACTGTTTCTTACGTCAAATTATTTAGCGTTTGTTCTCTTTTAATTTAACCATTCTGAAAACACGATTTCCACATTTATGTCTATCGAAGATTTTATCCGTTTTAGTTTTGTTGCATTTGTAGATAGAAAAGGAAAGAAATTCCTTTCTCATTGCCAATTCGCATCACCATTTACAGCCTTCATTCTCGTCAACGATTTTGCTATCCAACTGGCCGAGTTCTATGAAATATTTTTTTCGAACTGTATTTTATCTTGAAAGAGTTACATTTCAGCTTGAAAACGAAATATTGTCGATTGTATTCTTTTGTTTTTGTTTCTGTATTAAATTAAATACGTTTCTGAATTTAGGTCAATTGTTTCTAATGATTCAATATGCTTTTTTATTTGTTAAAGAAACTTAGTTACCAAAGGTGTTAATAGTGTTTTGCCGAGTTAAAACCTTGTTGAGTTGCCCAACCTTCAAAAGTCCTATTAAAGAACATGTATAAAGAGGCATTCTAATTGATTATGTTTAGAAACCACACCTAATTTATTTTATTAAAGTTGTTGGCGTGTGTTCCTAGCTTAGGTAGGAACGAGGGAGCTATTATGAAATTAGGATCATTATGTCTTCGGTAGATATAATGTAGCATAGATGTTGTAAAATAGGAAAAAGTCATAAGTGTCTAGTTGCGTTTAGTGAAACAGAACTAACTAAATTTCAAATCGGGACACGACAATAGTCAAATTTGGAGAAGTTATGGCGAAACAAAAAATGAGGTGGTAGAAACAATCAGAGCGTGTCAACCCAAAGTGGTAGACTGGGTGTCAATGGCTGCACCCTCTCAACGATATTGCTTTCTAAATTAATTGGATATTCCACTACACTATAAGAGATGGTATGGTAAGCGATGATATCGTCACATCTCTGCGTTAAAATGTACATTAATGATAATAATGAAGTTACAGCGCAATCGTTAGAATTAATGAAATTGGGGGAAAGTTTTACTAAGAGATATCACTCGGGGGTATTATTGTTTCGCCGATGAGTAAATTAACCGGAGCCAATTATCGCGATGGAGCTGTATTCAGAATCTTGTTTATCTTTATCAAAACTTTTCACGCCGATACTCTTCTTATTTTCAGGAGTAGGCAGTGATATCTAATACAAAAGAAGAAAAGTTTATTCGCTCTGGTATTATTCGAGGGTGTTTTCAAAAGTCTCGAAACCGGCGTTTTTTTATGAAAAGAGTGATGAACTTGAAACGATTCTCTCATGAGAGGTTTGATGACTGAAAATTTCCACTACGAACTTTTTACCGACAGAACGAATCTTTCATTGCCGAAATTTTAGGCCGTACATAAATTTTTGTATTCTACGTATGCTTATTTTTTCTGGAACTTTGTCATCATTTAAAAATTACACTTTTTTTATTTTGCGAGGTTCGCCGACCTTCAACATAAAAAAAGAAGAAGCATATTGGTCTCGTAATGGTAAGAGTTCACTGTGGCCTATAAATACTGCGTAGATGTTACAGGTACGTCGCTGTGTTGAGGCTGTGTTGGAAGGCTTCTGTATGTTTGTGTGCATGTCCAACCGCTACCCAACCTCCTAGGCTGGAACATGACAGACTCATTATGCTGGCAAGAATAGATAAAGCAGTTGAACTCTACCCGGCCAAGTTGTTGCACAGCCCTTTACCACTAATGGTATTATTGGTAGTAATTTGACCTGTGCTCGCATTTTTCGAGTTGTGCGGCAGTGTGGCAAATGGTTTATTCTGTGCAGCAGACATAGACATACACAGGGGTCTTCTTAAGAGTCCCAGTCCTTGGCCGAGAAACAAATCGTTTCCATGTGTTTTTTTAGTTTCATTTTATTGATAGCGATGATTTCAACTAATTTTACAGTTCGCAGCAGAATCGGCACCACTGTTGCAATTTATTATCTTTGAGCCTATTTGCTTTTCAGCTAATAGTTTTAATTAGAACTATATTCGACTGTACGGTGTTGCTTGTCGTAAAATTGTTGCCATTAAATGAAACTCGTGTCGTTATTTCTACGCTTTGAAAGCCGTTTTCGCTTCACCTGTTCTTTGAGCCTCGTGAAATTTAATTTCCATTAATTATTCTTATAACTTCTGCGAGTTTTAATGTTAAGTATTCAAGCTTTCAGTTGTTATTCGAAGGTTTTACCAATAAGTTAGGATTATGTTTGATTTATTATTTACACATCAAATAACACGGTAAAGTAATACTTCGTTTACTTTGCACTCTGTACTGTATCATGTATGCCTCCTCTGCAGGAAAACTCGGCGTGAAGTTATTTTTAAATATAATAGAATATATAAGCTGTCCTGTATGTCCATGATATGTTTCTCTGCATTCCGAATTTCATGCCAATTAGTCATTTTATATTGAGTATTTTTTTGTCTATAATTTCTAAACTACAAAACTCATGGCTTGGAAAAAATATTACAACTGTAAAACACATACAACAAAACAAAAAAAAAGAATCAATGAAATCGGACTATGGCTTGATGAATCATTGACAAATATACATTTGAACTTTTACCCTTCCCCCACAGGAACCCCTCTTAGAAAGCAAGATGAGAAGTATCCTTTAACCTTCCTCGAAACATAAAGTACGTAGGTTCTACGTAATAGTTTCTTCGTGCATGGCGGTCGGGATACAAAGAGATTGACAAAATTAAAGAAAAATTGCAGAACTGCCTGCAGGAACCACATTCAATACACTTTTCATAAAAACACGTCGGTTTCGAAGACTCTTGATACAACCTTCGGACAATAGGTACTAAAGCGATTTGATCGTGAAATATCAACTTAAGTCTCTCCGGGTACCTACATCCATCCACATTCGCATTGTATATCTGCTTTGTCAATCTCTTATCTTTTATTCTTTTCACTTGACCGAACCAGCTGAACTAACATATTTTAATTAGTAAAGGCCGTAATGAAGTAACTTCTTCAGCTCAATTTTTAGTTTTCCTGGCATCTTTGCGTTTACTTACTCTATTTCAGTTGAATTTGTTGTGAAAATCATATCAAACCGAGATATAAACGAGCGAGTCATAAAGTAATTTAAATTTAGTGAAATCAGAAAATAAATTGCCTTTCTTGAATATACAACTTCATGTCAGAGTAATCACTTTGAAAGTGAAAGTATTCACAGAAGGTTAAAAGAAACTGTATCCGAAATGTAATCTTTGTTTCCCTAATAAACAAATTTTTATTTCCCTTGGTTTTCTAATCACGTTTGAACGGTTGGACCAATTTCGTTCGTTTTTTTTGTTGTGTTAGATATAAATAATTAATAAATAAATATCCCTGGACAAGTTACACAAATTCCCAAATCTAACCCCAAAGTAAACAAATTACTTATATGCGTGTGTTATTGGTGTTAGGCAACGATACTAATACATAGAAATACTTAAACAGATACGAGAATAAATTTAATAAACACCCAGACCCGGAAATGCAGACATCTAAATGTTCATCACACAAATGCCTGCCCCCGTCGTGAATCGAATCCGATCCTAGCGGTTTGTTAGTTTAGTTAGGCGTGCATGCTAGCCACTCGACCAACGAGGCGGTCAAAGGTTAGGTTATAAAATCATTATTCATAAGACAGGACAATTTGTCGGTTCAACTAGTTTTATACATGAAAAACAACTTTAGTTCTCTTGATCATAGCATCACGCGAGCACGACTTTTACTATTTCCTTGATTATTATTGTTTGTTGTGTTAATTATTGTAAGGTTCTTGTGTAAGAAAGAAATTTTACGTTTTATATATAACTGGCCGATCCGGCGAATTTACTTTTGTTTCACACTGACAGCTAGATATTAACAGTTTGTATGGATTAAAGCATCATTTTGCCCATTTTCCCTCAAATTTTCCCGGTTTTTCTTGACATGAGGACCTTCTGAAATTAACAACAAAAAATAATTAGTTAACTTAATTCATGAGTTTTGGCGCCATCGTGGGAAAAGATGGTCGAAGTTTTTTCATAATTATTGAGTTTCGTGTTGATATTGAGTGAAATTAGTTCATTTTGGTGGCATTTTGTACAATTTTGTACAGTGAAAGTGCACAAATGAAATGATCATGAAGAAATTAGCGTATCGTGTATTTCCTCGTTGCCGCCAAATCTCACTACATATGCTTGAGTAAACAGGCCACCGCTTTACCCAAGAGCCTGACATGACTTTCTGACGACTTATGACTGATGACTAATTAAAATAATTGAAATTGATATAAAATTTGATGCAAATTTCTACTTGACTAATGGCTAAATACTAACGTGAAGGCCAAAACCTAAAGAAAGAAAGAAAAGAACTTGATCCATCCGTTTAGGTGTGATGCGATGACCACGAAAAATGGGGATTCATTTTTTTATTTAGATTAAGACAGGACAAGGTCTGTCGGATCAACTAATTTTTATAAAGTATTGTATGCCAAAGAAGCAAATGCTTTCACCGATCGTATTGAAATATCTATAAACAGTAAGCCGCCTAAACAGTGTTTGTTTTAAAAATTAATAACGTACTTTTTTTGTTTCAGGTATGTTTTAGTGCTAGTGACCACAAAAGAAGGTTTGAATTTTTTTTTAACAATAGGTTTTGTTATTGATATAGGAAACATTTATCGAGTTTTAATACTAAATGTATTCGACCATAATTTTGTATATATTCATCTGGACGAGCATGGTGCTTAAGTTTGTCAATATAGCTGCAGCGGATTTTCGCTTAGCGGCTACAGGGCGCGGCTGACATCTTTGTAAAGAAGCTTAGAGTCTGACATGAACCGATTATTAGTTACGTATTATATAATATACTAGCGACCTGCCCCGGCTTCGCACCAGTGTAAAATATTCATATAAACCTTCCTCTTTTATCACTTTGTCTATTAAAAAAAAATGCATCAAAATCCGTTGCGTAGATTTAAGCATACGAATGGACATAAGGACAAAGGAAGCTACTTTCTTTTTTTATTATAATGGAAGGCATACGAGCAGACAGATTTCCTGATGGTAGAAATGCATGCCGCCTAGAGACACCAAAGGTGGTAATGGTGCGTTGCCAACCTGAGGCATGGATATTAAGCCTAGAGCAAAAGTCAGTTTACCGGCTACCTTACCCTCCGACTGGTTCGCGTCAACGGGAAGCATTGACGTTATGGCGGCAGGAATAGGTATGGCGGTGGTACCAATCCGGACGTGTCGCTGCGAAACTCTACTACCTAGTAGGAAGTCACGGTGTTAGTGACGATAAGCATTCGCTTGCTTTTTACGAGCTGCCTGGCAGGAAGGCAGATGGTCTATTCTGCAAAGGAGCCCGGACCAACACGGGGAAAACTTATACTATGTAGAGATAATCGGTTCATATCAGACTCTATGCGTACTAATTATAAAATTCTCAGTCAGTTAACCAATCAATCAAATCATTTAATCAATTGTGTCTTATCATCAATGGTTTAATCAATGTTAATTTATTGTTTTGAAACAATGTTAATTTATTGTTAATAGATTAATCACAGTTTTAAATATTGTCAGTCTCATTTTCAAGTTTAAAGATCTTTTGTATTTTTATTTAATTTCCTATAATCAGTCGATGATCATCGTCAGAAGACTGTAGGGCGCTTGTAAATGCCCCTGAAGTAACTACACTATACAATTTAGGGCCTTACCTTCGCAATAAAACGATCGTCATTACAGTTATTAGTCTATTTCGATATTTCACTTGCCGATCGCGATCCCTTTTTACTAGATATAACCTGATTATCAAGACATCGTGATGAAAACGTTTCAAATTCAATCAATCGTACAGCCATTATGTTCATGCAAACTTTCACACTCAAATTTAATTTAATAATTAATGTAAATGTGTGTTTGTTTGGTTTTTCTTATTGCACGTTTCCGAGTGTTGGTGCGGGTTTGCTGAGCCCAATAGACCATCTGCGTCTCTGCCAAGCTGCTTTAAAGAGGCGAGCACTGTTCTTGTCACCATAATTAATCTGTTACCTTCAGGTTCGGAGGGAAGACTAGCCGGTAGATTTGTATGTAAGATCGTATAAACATCTCGGTAGTAGCTTTCGATTCGGGTATTTCGGGAGAGCTCAATGATTAATGTCCGGTTCCTATATTCAAGAAACGAATTATTTTGATTACGGATAGTAGTATTTTGTACGATTAGTAAGTTGGCTAACAATTGTAGCTCGTTTTCGACTCTTAGCTCTGAAAACTTCTTGAAAATATGAGTAATCCGTCCGTCCTCCGTTACTTTTGACCAAACTACAAATGGTTAAACTTACGCATTACGATTAGTTGATTATAGAATCCGGGCTTAAGGCTTGTATTCTATTCTTGAAATATCATTGTCTTATTTGTTTGTCCCACTTTTTTTCTTTGTCAGACCCATATCCATTTTAAGTGAAATCAAAATCTTTGATTTTTTGAGTTCTGTTGGATAAAAACTTTTATCAAATTTCGGTATTGCTGTGTTTTTTTTTGTAGATTAAGTGTAAATTGAGAAATGTAAACTGAGAAACAGAAACAAATGTAAAATTAGATTAAAGGTCGGTTATGTATCTTGGATACTCCTGGTCTTGCAGATGTCTGAGGGGCGATGATTACTTTTCATAAAGTGACCAATTTGCTCGTTTGCATCAGTTTATACATAAATAGGGTTCTTCTAAAATAGGTGGTCAAATTTTTAGACAGCGTTCAATAAATCTCATAAAATATATTTATATGATAAACAACGTGATTGAAATGACTAGGTTTTCCCATAGGACTTAGTTCATACATAACTCATCCTTTTGATTTGACCTAAAAAAGACAAGAATATGTATAAAGGAAACAAACTGATACCATTTGAAATATTATAAGCAATGCGACCTTAGTTTTTCAATGATTTTTGTAAGTAAGTTATAGACAGAATTTATTTTATATGCGCTATGACAAATAAAAAAATCATATTTATCGTTTTTTTTTCATTTAGATAATCTTTATTACATGTACTGAACAAGCTCTAGAAATTTGAAAACCTGTTTTGTAAGGACCTTAAGTATCTTCACGCCCATATCCCCGAAGAGATGGCCGGAGGC
This sequence comes from Calephelis virginiensis, assembly GCA_002245475.1. Taxonomy (NCBI): domain Eukaryota; kingdom Metazoa; phylum Arthropoda; class Insecta; order Lepidoptera; family Riodinidae; genus Calephelis; species Calephelis virginiensis. The sequence continues at coordinate 22,384 of NJDC01001600.1, forward strand.
ACAACCAGAGCACCTACGACTAGCCGAAAACACTAAGTGCCACAATGTGATAAGTGGCAAACCTATCGCCAACCGGGCACATATCCAATACCGGTCAACGTAATTTCAATTAGAAAAATTTAAAAAATACACATTTTTATTATTATTTTTGTTGCCCGACGCGGGGATCGAACTCGAGACCTCAAGAAGCCAAGACCAACGCCGCACCGCTAGACCACAGAGGCGATAAGACGATAATATAAAAATATTTGATAAGCAGAAAAGCCACACTATCGCTTATGTGGTTTAAGAAAAAAACATTACCTAATGAAATTAATAAATCATCAATGTAAATGTTGAGTTTTGTACATTAAGCATATATATTAGAATTATTGTTTTACATCAACATATAATACAGACTTATAAGCATAATAGTAACATAAATTTGATATATTGTTTTCAATATTATACAACTCAAGTCTAATGTTTATGGGTTTTATTCTAGTTGAATAATTTTACAAATTTGAGTTAAAGAGTTAATAATTTTCATTTAATTTTAGTTTGTTAGTCCCGTAATCGCGAACTCTATCCACTATTGGCATTCGACGCAAAATCTACAAGAGCCCTTTGGGGGAGCAATATTGGATGTTTTATTTTTAAATAAATTAGGACCACTAAAGCACCCGGTTCAATGATCCGTCTTAAAATTAAATTATTGTCGCTTCAATTCCCTTTCCTTGATTACTTTTAGGGTACATATTGGACATTTTCTTGTTAGAAATGCGCTCTCATAAAATGTCGCTTTTCATTTTGGGCACAATCATTTTAAGGCTTCTTACAAACTCACTAAAACCACACCTTGTGTTCGGACGCATTATTCATATTAAAAATGACAAGCACACACTACACATGTTCACACCAAGTTCTTTACGGTAGAGTGTCGAGTGCCAAATCTAGCGATCGCGAAAAGTTCAAATAGCTGTTAATGACGTATTTCATATTTGCTATCTTCAGTGACCAATAGAAATACAATAGAGATAGCAAACACAAATGACGTCATTTGATGTACACCACAATGTACACTTCCATTTTGAGTTGGCAACTGAGATACATAATCAGCCTCCTGCCTGACTTCCTCAACGTTCATTATCCTTTTCATACAAACACGCAGGTTTCTGAGATTCTTGACACTACCCTCGGATAATAATCGATCGATGTGACGTCCCGTGAACGTACAAATTTATTAATACCAGGAAGACGTTATCATAGACGACGAGGGTGGTACTGAACACATCGCAACCGCGACATAACAATGTTTTCTCTTCAAATTCTATGATTCTAGATCAAGGTGTGTTTTCCTACGAAAATCGATGTCAAACTATTAAAAAAAGTATCTTCACTCCCATATTCCCGAAGAGGTAGGCAGAGGCACAACCAGGGCACCCACGACTAGCCGAAGACACTAAGTCCCCACAATATGATAGGTGGCAAGCCTATCGCCAACCGGGCACAAATCCAATCCCGAGTAAATTTTTTTTATATTAGAAAATTGGAAAAACCCCATTTGTTTTTTGTTGCCCGACCCGGGATTCGAACCCGGGACCTCATAAAGTCAAGTACGACATCTGGACCGTTAGATCACAGAGGCGATCAAACTATTACCCTTATGAAATCCGTCTTTCATTTGTTTTTTGAACTGGTATTTCAATTTTCTGTATGTTTTATTGCTTCTTCTTGATCGGCCGAGTGGTCTGGCGACGGACTTGACTTCTTGAGGTCCCGATTTCGATCTCCGGGTCGAGCAACGAAAATAAATAGAAAGTGTGTATTTTCGATTTTCTAATAAAAATACCGTTGCTCGGGATTGGATATGTGCCCACTTGGCGATAGGCTTACCACCTATCACATTGTAGGACCTAGTGACTTCGTCTAGTCGTGGGTGCTCTGTTGGGCCTCTGCCTGGATTTTAATAAACTGTTATATGCTATGGGTTTGCGGCCCGTCGCTATGTGGAACTAGAGTACCCCTGCTTAACTCTGCAGGTATATGGGCGTGAAGATGCTTCTATGTACTTCCATGTTTTGTAGCATTGTAAATCAATATTTCGAAAACGAGTCTTTACACTTGTAAGAGTACACATAATGTTCAAGATTTATTTCAATTGATTCAGATTTCTTCGGCCCGTTTTCTAATAAGCATATTTTGTAAATAAAACGCAAGGGTTTCGACGGTAGGGATCCGAAACGTAGAAATTGTTTACATCGAGTTCTTGGTTTTTATTAGATTTATTCTGTGTATATGTATATTAACTTGCGAAATGTTATGTAATGTATATTCTTTCAAGTACTGGTTTTGTTATTTTTAAAGAGTATGTATCTTCCGAATAGTATCCGGCAATCATTGATTGTTCGGTAAAACGGGCCGATTGTATCCCATTCCAAATCCTTATTATTATTTTTTCATTCTATGTGAAATAATATAGAGATAATTAAAGAACTTGAAAGTAATTGAAACATAAGAGGCTACAGTTACCTTATTCTCTTTATTATGTTTTTTTTTATTCTGTTTATTGTGAATCCTTATTTCCTTTCATCGTCGTGTCACGCGTGAACGGATGTTCTTTTTTGTTGTTTTAGTAGTCGTCAGGAAAAGGATATAGAAAAAAATTAATATGTTTAATTAAGACAACAACGACTGTCAGAAAAGCTAGTCTCTATGAAAATAGTTGTTTTTTATAACAGATAGCTCAGTTTAAAGACTTGAAATCCGATTTATGAAAACATAGATAGAGATTGCAAAGATGAAGGCTTATTTACTTTTGTTTTAGTATTTAAAAGCCATAATATTATTCTGAAAAGTTAACATTGTTTTTTATTTATGTGATAATACAGTATTTAAGCACACGGTAGCTTCCCGTCAATCAACGAACAACAATCCGTTAGTATAACCATTGGTAGTTTGCCTAAAAGTAACGAAACGTTGCTCATGAAACAAAATGTTTCGAGTTAATAGTCGATAGCGAACTACCGTAGTTAGTTTTTTTACTATTCGTGCAAAAATTACAATTCATGAGAAAAACGACTCATTTCTTGAATATATTAACCGGGCATTAGTCATGTTGTACAAATGTACCGGTTGCCCTGTCCTCCAGACCGGAGGATGAAAGTGTAATTTCGGAAGGAATAGGTAAGACGGTGGATCCTCACCCAACCAGAATGCTACACACAGCTACACATAACATTACGGCCAGTGGTATTAGTAACGACTCACTTAACCTATGCTCAAGTCTTACGAGCTACCAGGGAGAGGAGGAGATGGCCTTATACACAAGAGCAGACCCAAACGGGAAATCTTCCAGTCAATCCTTTAAATAACATAATAAATATCCCTGGACAAATAACACAAATTTAATCGAACCCCGAAGCAAGCAAATTATATGCTTGTGTTATGGATGTTAGTCAACGGTACAAATACATAGACGAACTTAATTAGGTACAAAAATAAATTAAATAAATGTTGTTGTTTTAATCAATTTTAAAAATCGAGACATCTAAATATTCTTCACACAAATACCTGCCCCCGTCGAGAATCGAACCCGAGCCTCGAGGTTGGTCGGTGGAGTTGAACGAGCACGCTAACTCCTCGGCAAACGAAGCGGGTAAAGGAAGTTAAAACATGAAGTGAAGCAGACTTAGTGTAATCATCTGCTTATAAAAAAAAAGTATCTGCTTATGATTGACATAAACAGAATGATGAGCATATACATACACGAAAAGAACTTATTCATAGCGCAATTCAGTTTTTTCGTCTTGTTTGTTTTCTGATACACGCAATATTCTTTTATATCAAACTCTTCGGTCTTTATTACGGTATATAGTAAAATGTTGAGTACTGAATATGATTTATTTACTCTTCATGTGTGTATCAACATGTTTAAATAATAAAGATTTAGTATACATAGCTGTATTTATCTCCTTAAGATATAACTTCTAGCAAAATCGGTAAGGAAACAGGAGTTGTAAAAAGGTTTATGTTTTTGCCGGTATTTCGCACAAATATCAACATTTCTACAACTTTATTTTCATCCGATTTGAAATACGTCTAGAGGTAATTATTTGTATATAAAGCAATATATATTTATATACAATTAAAAAAATAATACATAGTACTACAGTGAAGTCGGCTACTGGAATTTCTTTTCATTAATCTATTTCTTGTAGATATAAAGTAAGTCATATAATCAAAATCATTTCTCTATTATAGTCGAAATTGAATTTTGTAAACGTTCAGATTTTTAAATTGTAAAAATAAAAGGAACCTGTAAGCTACACATCTTTCTTTAAATTATGATTCCAAATTAAGAGGCAAGTACAAAATATTCATGTTGTTTAAAATGATCCAATACCACCATATTCAATACTAATACAGTTAGATCCCATAACTGACGTTTAGAAATGTTGCATGACTTATAAATAGTTCCTTTATTTTAAAACCCAAGTCATAAAAGAAAACTTATGTTTCTGAATTTTTATTTTGTTGAAAGTAGTAGTAGTAGATTTTCAGAATTAGAAGATGATTACAAGTCTACGCTAAGATGTCAAGGGTAAGTTTCCAACCAGAGTCTAGAATTAAAATTTAACCCGCTTACCCACCCTCTTAACCGGAAATAAATAACTTAATTAGAAACATGACCTCACATTAGTGCGAGCGTTGTAGATTTGAAGCTATGTACTGTAGAAGCGCCACATGCCGCATTGAAAGTCCGGCTGTTTTGGGCTAGGCCTCTCCGGTGTGAGTGAATGAAGGCGGGGTGGGATGTTCCGCGCAGCCTCTGATTCTCCCGGCTGCCAGTCGGCGCCGCGACAAGCGACCTAAAATACGTACCGCTTGTTCAAACACATCATTCCTAACAAATTGTGTCTGTCAAAACGTGCAAACTTTAATGTTGTAAGTAATCATAAATCGGCATCGACGAAAAATTGTGCCCGCACACCGAACTTTCCGATTGCCTTCGATTGTCGTGAAGTTTTTCGCGTTTTGCGTTGTTACCTCGCGTAGACTGATGGTGCAATTTCGAAGATTATGTCTGATGTTATACCTCAGGTGTCTGAAGGTCGTATCGAAGGGTGGGTTGATTGATGTACGCGCCAATTAAACGTCAATTTTGAGCCGGTCCGGTCCGTTTCGTTATTGTAATGTTACTCGCCCGTCACATACGTTAACAATGCGTTTTGATCATTATCAGCTCATACGTTACAATCTATATCTGATAAAATATCTTTATAAATTTATCGTTTTAATAAACGTTTTTATGATAGTTATTAGAATAAACAATTATTCTTTTAGTGGTATCACCCACACATATTAATTTTTTATTCTGAAGCTTGATTTATTCACCCACACAATTAATTTGTTTTTTTAGATCATATTTATTTCAATCTATGTTTCATTCTTAAAAATAAAACCGACATTTTGAACTACTCGCAGTTTCGAATCTTATTCTTTGTCTGTTATTAAGATCCTATTTTGTAACATGACATGTATAAGACATTCACGTAAATTGCCGTAGGGTACAGGTGACAAAATGGGTTTGCATGAAAAGGGCGATTATAAAAGAGAAAATCTGTGCTCTACTTGTTCGTGTATATGAAAAATATTGTTTATGCCATACTATGTAGAGAAATGTATGTGAGCGACGTAATGATTAATGTGAATTTGGTGTTTTACTTTTCTGTAGACATGTTTGTTTTCTCTTTTTAACAATTCTTAGTCATTTGGAACACTGATTACATTGAGAGCAAACAAAATGAGCATTCAAAATTAAGCATCTGCAAAATAGGACATTTGTTTGATTTGTGAATGTGTCACTGTTTCCTTTGTAAATGTTACTTTAATTTTTGAGTGTTTGCTTACATTGTAACAAAATTCCTGTGAAAATAATTAACTGTTCTAACGAAAGTTATGTATAAACCAAAAAGAAAAGGAGGTCTATGTGGGTACTCTACTTCTTCAAGCACATGCACAATTTACAGTGGAGCAGTACGCGTTGTAGTTAGTTTTCATGTGGGCACAGATTCTTTGATTAACAAGTACAACAGTACGCGGTGTGAAGACATCATTTCTATCTTTGTTCAAACTTGTGGCAAAGAGTACTCGTGTGTAGTGTGACCATGGTCCTTGCTTTGTTGAAACATGGAATTTTCCTGATTTTATTCTTTCACGTGATGTTGATTTCATATTAATACACAAAATCGTGACTAATTACCTTGATATATACCAAACAAGCATGCTTAATATTCGACATGAATGTTCTAATGTGTTTTGGAAATCTACCACATACTGTATTTCCAAAAGAAGGATTAACACTGCATTGGCAACTGAGGTTGTGTTTCCAAAGAAAGTAGTGATTATTTTCTTTTAGGTAGTCCTTTACCCTTATGCAGTTTTTTTTAAATATGCCTTTTTAATTCGTTTATGGCACCTTGACTCTGTTAATATGCGCAAAGGTTTGCCGTGTCAGTTTGACTATAGACAAACATCAATTAAGTTCGCTTATTTACAAAAATGTAAGTTTGATCTTTCATGTATTTAAATAAATGTATAAATAACTTAGGATCATATTGTTAATGGAAACGTTCTGGTTTTTGTAAAATATACATGTACCCTTAAGTGCCATATAAATATAAAAGTTTATAAGACTGCAGAGCTTAGCCAAGAATTTATTTCACATGCGATCATTCTGCCAGTTGGCAAGCTCATGACATTTCAAACTCCTTTTGCAGACTTCATTTCGAACGGGTTTCCACTGAGTCTATGTTAACTGGCGTAATCCAGTACCGTTTGTCTCGTTTTCGTTTCCGTTTTGAATACCTTCGGTGTTAATAATTCATTGTGTTTTCGATTTTGATGTGTGTTTGATAAGTTACTATCTTTATACGAAAAAAGAAGTACATTCTTTTCCGAAGTATTAGATTCTTCCCGTATTAAAAAAAAAGCTTAGGAAAAGCTTTTCTGTGTAGGTGGGGTTAAATATAGATTTAAAAACTTCCACCAATCTAAAGAGTCTATCTCGCTAATTCATTCATTCGTTAACACCCCCGCTCAAATACAGAACATTTGATCTGAATATATTACATATGTATCTATAGACATATAAAGAAAGTCGCGTTATTTACATCTTAATATATATTAATTACGTGTCACGTTGTTAGTCCGTGCCGGACTCCTAAACTACTTAACCGATTTCAATCAAATTTGCTCACCGTGTGCAGTTTGATCTAACTTGAAAGATAGGATAGTTTACATCTCAATTTATGATCAAAAAATTACCATATGAGTAAAGCCGGAACAGGCAGCTAGTTATTAATAACTAAAAAACGGCTAAATTGATTTGGTTGAAAATTTACGGGGAAGTAGCTTATAACCGAAGACGTACATAGGATAATTTTGTCACATACCACTACGAGAAAACTAGGGAGAACATTTTAATTTTACTGTGATCACCGGAATATGAATATTAGTCCAATCAAGTTCTTCCATGAACCGTATTACAGAAACTGTCTTTGATATAATTTTAACGTTGAGTGGTAATACTATCATATACAAATATATATTTTGACGACTTCAGTAAAATTTAATAAATATTTTATTTAGACAAAGTACATTCAACACTAGTGTTAGATAAACTTGTAAGCCAAATCTATATCAAATCTGAAAATGGAAAAAAAACGGCAACTTCAGTTTTCTCTCCCAATATCTAATCTCATTACTTAACCCTCTTCGAGGAAGCTTTCTGTTGTTATATTTGAGTGAAATAATCTAATTCTACCCTTGTTTCGTCACTTTATGAATATCAATTTGGATCATAAAAAGTAAGTTCAGACTGGTCTTGCAGTATATTGTTTTTCTTTCACCGATTTTCATAGTACCGGGGATTTATTCGTATCAAATATGGAGTATTGTATTTAATACTAAATTCTGAAACTAGGAAAATTCTCAAGTGTATGAATGGCTTAGATCAAGGGCGTTTTGTTTTTTTTTTTTTTTAACTAAACATTCTAGAATATTGTCGTGGTCTCATTTAAGCCAATGTCCAATGCTTAGTTGTGATGCCCAAAAAATTAAATGCTGCTGTAAATTTTCAAGTAAATGCCAAGTTTGGACAAAGCGGACGCTTTCACAGCAGTACCTAGATATGTATTTGTTTTTTTTTTTCGGTGACTCCGACTGCTCTTTCGGTGCATTTCCTTCCATCCAAAAGAAACTATTTTCAATTGGCTGTCTTCGGTACATTGCTACATTAACTCTGCCTTTCTTCATTCTATATCTCCTCCGTTTTTTCGTAATATTTATCTGGTGCCTTAAATAATCAATTTATATGATATATATTTTTCTTTATTAAAAGTTATGTCTGTACAAAGCACGATTTAAGGAAAATGTTACTTGAAATCAACGCTTAAGTAAATAGTATCTCGTATTATTTATTATATGATTTCCATGTCGTTTAAATGAGACAAACGTCTCATTTAATCTGACCATGAATTTAAAAACTATATATCCGAAATCTTATACCAGACGAATATAGAATTAAGACATTTCTTCATGTAAGATATTTTTATTTCTTACTAGCTGATCCGGCAAATGTCATATCGCTTTACATTAACAGTTTGCACGGATTAAAGCATTGTTTTTCCTATTTTCCCTGTATTTTTCCGAATTTTTCTTTCCATAAGAATTTTCTCCTGACAATAGGTACTTAAGTCAACAAAAAATAAGCAAAATAGGTCCATCCGTTCAGGCATGATGTGATGACCACGCGAAATGAAGATTCATTTTATTTATATAGATTAGGTTTTTTCAACAAGCGATTGAATTACATAGGATAGGTATTTAAATGTACATTAACAAGTGATACTGTTTTTCTACTGAAATAAAATTAACTTTAATTTCATACTCAATAATTAAATCATAATGATCCAAATAAAACTCGATTTAAAGATACATAAGCTTATTGAAATACCCTATGATTATTTAACTAAAACTTTAAACTGCTACTTGGTGGATTTTGTACCAATATGTACAAATATTGGTCTAATTTGTCCGTGACCCAGTTTACCTCGTCGCCCAGGATGAAATACGAGACAAGGCTATTGAATTTTCATATATCACTATTACAGACACGAGGAATCCCTTATATTGTTGCACAGTAAACAACAATTTACGTTTTATTACATATTATGTATGGATCCTTCGTAAATCTACTTTGAAATGAAATATTATATTTTGAGTCACATTTTTTCTTTATTTTGACCTTGATTCTGATAAAGTTGATCCGGATGAACCATACAACAGTGGCGATTACCCACATTAACGCGAAGGGGTCTTGTATAGAAAGGGAACAATAAACATTTCCGTCCTTAGTATGCAAAATGGCAATGCTATTGGCAAAAACTATAGGATATTCGCGGTAAAATTGGCTACGAGTACTACGTGCTTATTTATGCCAGTATTGCTTGAACTCTGGCTTTCTATTAATTATGCTTATTAAACAATGCGAAAGTAGCCATTGCTACTTAACTTAGTCGACGCTAAGAGCACCCCGTATTCAAATGAATGTAAAAATTGCACGATTTCAGAAGAAAATGTTTTGGATAATTATAAAGAAGAAGTTTATCATCACTTGAAAAAATTATGAGCTGCGATTAAATATCTTGTGATGAAAAAAGTTTATAGTTACCATATTTTGCACTTGCTAGAACTTCATGAATTTACTTCTTTAATATTTTTTATAGAAAACATTTCTTCAACTTCAGCAAATTTTTGTTTATTAATATTTTATATTGAAAATCTTTCACTCTAAACTCTTAGTTAGATTATCAGCTTCTTCACAGAAGTTCTCGGAATGTTGCGTGTTGGATTTCCTTTAATAATTTGTATGAAAAAAATGACGTTTCGTGAAAATCTCAAAGCTTATCTACGCGAAGATAAAGCACAAGAATCAAAAAATCCGACCGTATTGTTTATTTTCAGCTCGCGAATAAGATTTTCTTTATCCTTCCATTGTGTTTCCATCTGAGTATGTTTACTTAACCATTATGTATCAAAGACTAATATCTACATAAGTAGACATGTTATTCTGTTTAGAGTAATAGTGTAAAATTTTTATACTATTGAGCTTTTACCTATACGCGTATTGAGAAAAGACTCGCACAGAAATTTGTTTGTGTTAAACTTGAAAAAAGGGATAACAGCGTCTTACCTTAATTTGTATACAAACCATATTGATAAATATTAATACAATATCCTCAGATTAGCAACGCACCAATAACACCTTCGAGGTCAATATGTGATGTGTATTTCATTACATGATGAAATACACATCACACATCAGTCCATTTTTTTTGCCTTTTAATTTTATAAAACTTGAAACAAAGGTACTTTTATCAGTTTTTTAACATTTGAAATGTTTTCAAACATTGTCTTTGTCGATATTTTTACTAATTATCGATAATGTTTGTCTACTTTTGAAGATTATTACTCTATGCTACGTATCCATGTCCTGCAGATCAGTATGGCTTTTGCATTTTCTTGTGCGGGCGTTGTGATTTCGGTTTAGATTTGAAGTTTTAAAAATGTCGTTCCCATCTTTATCTGTTACGAACAATGTAATGTTTTTGATACTACCAGGACTAGAAATTTACTAGGCTCCTGTATTGTTACTACGTTTAACGTTAATAATAAACTTTTCACACTAAACAATTTTACTAGTTTATTCTTCCTCTATTAATTCTGGTAAGCGTACCTTTATATTTCTGCTGCTGTAGATTGGGAGGCTAAAGCAAGCGATAAACTTATCGATGATACTTCGCCTGGCATTCGAAACACATTATCACGCCCATAATCCCGAAGAGGTAGGCAGAGGCACAACCAGGGCACCCACGACTAGCCGAAGATACTAAGTCCCCATAATGTGATAGTTGGCAAGGCTATCGCCAACCGGGCACATTTCCAATCCCGAGCAACATTTTTTTATTAGAAAATTGGAAAAACCCAATTTTCGTGTTTGTTGCCCGACCTCATGCAGTCAAGTCCAACAACTGAACCGCTAGACCACAGAGGCGACAAGCTTAAAAGCTGCAAGTTTTTAAGAAAGTATTTTCCATATGTACTTTCTCTTTTGGTAGAGTGTTGTGCCACCATATTACCTTTTCCTGCCGTTTTAATGACTGTAAAATCACGGTCATTACTACGCCCAAGTAACGTCTATAACGTACAGAAACAGTGGCTATGTTACCATCTGTTGATCCATCTTCGCTACCTTATAACATAAAAAAGTTACAATTTAAGTGTAAACGTGCCTGTCAAAGGGTTACACGATGGCGATAAGGGTGACGGCAATGAAAGAAGAAATTTTCAATATTTCCCAAAGGAAAATGAATCAAATGACGCTATATAATTTGCGAAAGTTCGTATTTTATTTATTTTGCGAACGATATTGAAGCTGCGATTATCGAAACTTTGTGGTAGCTTAATAACTCTACAAAATGACAACTTCTGAAGGCAAAAAGAACATTATGAATTCGACTTTGTTTGTTATTATATGCGGTTTTTATAATATAGGAAACCAAATAAGGAAACAGATTTCCTGATGGTAAGAAATTCACACCGCCTAGATACACCAAACGTGGTAATGGTGCGTCAACTCAGCTGAGCTTAGCTAATACTCGTAAAGAACCGATTTTGATAATTCTTTTGTGTAAAGGATTCCACTAGGGCTTACCTACCTAACTTTCGAAAAATGAATGCTGAAATTACGATTTGATAACGAAGTCACAGTCTGTTTTTTGCAGTTTTACTACTCTTAATTCTTAAATAATTATATAATAGCAAGTACCAGCTAAACCATCTTCACACAATAAGAGTACATGTACTCTTTGTAAGTTTTATAATCTCTTAATGTTTAATCATATCAAAGTATTTAAACAAACAAAACTTTAAATTTCTTAATGTTCTGTGAGATTTTGAGAGAGATTAATTAATCAAGTTGGGGTTGGAATTTAAATCGGCCAAATGAGATTAAAATTAATCTGAATTTGTTACTAGAGGATATCTTTATACTAATTATAGGATTCGTCATATCTGCCCTCTAACAATTGGTAACAATGACCTGTGTCAATATTACATTAAAGGTAACTGTCCAGAGATCGCCAATAGAAATAACAGTCGAGGCTATTGTTATTGCTGACACAGAAGCATTAACTGTTAGTTGTAGAATAAGCTTGGCAACATTTGGATGAATGTTATCCACGTACAGCTTTGGACAGTTTTTAACTATCCAATTATAGATGCTGTAATGCTAAAGTGATGGTGGCGATCATGACCATTAGTATCATATTTTAAAGTAAGGTAAGGGTGCAACCAGGTTTCTCACGACTAGCCGAAGACTGTAAGTTCCAAGATGTAATTGATGGCAAGCCTATCGTCAACCATACACTTAGCCAATTCCAGGCAACGTTGTTTTTATTAGGAAATTTATAAAAACGGATTTGCTAATTTGCGGGCACCCTGGCAATTTGATATATATTTTTTCGCAAATTTGTCAGTTTGTTAATATACCAAAAAAAGAAACACACACCTTCGGTCATAGAATACCCGTTTGTTAAACTTCGAAATTGACGAACTTTTATTCGATTTTTCTTCTTCTGTTTTACCCTTCTAAGGGCGGAACTACCAAAAACTTAGTGAACGCCGTCATTGTAACTATACGTATGCTAAATTCCAGTTCCATTTGAGTGCTTTGTCTTCTGTATAATTTTTAGTTTCATATATAAATCATGATAATGATAAACAAAATGCTTCAGCGGTTTTAATTTGCTTTACATAGTGAGAAACACTTGTTGAAGGTCTTTTGAAATTATTTAACTCGACAAATTTAAGACGGCGTGGTAATGTTCGTTGTCTTCTGTAAGATTTTACATGTATATAAATGAAAAAATACCCTTTCTACCGACGGTTAGTTGTCAAATAACCTTAAACATAATGTAAGTTCAAGTTAGGTATACTAACTTGAACTTACATTATATTTAAGGTAAAACTGAATGCTCTTCTTTTAATTATACGAAAAACGCTAATAACAAACACAGCTGTTATAAGGAAAATAAATCATAAATTGAATTTGATTTGCGTTTCGGAAACGAAGCGTTTTTTTTTGCTGCAGTTTAATTTATAAACATCTGAATTTTTACACAAACACAAAAACCTAACGCTGACAAAGAAACATTTTTATGGTTATGGTTTGTTTGCATTAAAAACATAGTGATGACATTAACAAAGCCGAAACCAAATTTATCATAGTTTTATTGATATATTTACGGCCATTTTTGACAACATTATGTACACCTACACGCAAGTCTATTTTTTATTATTTATTGTAAAACAACTGTCGTTTTTTGGTTTCTAGTTTGAAGTTGCCTTATTTGTAGTTCACAAAAATATAAAAGAATGATTTCGCTTTTAGCCACTTAGTAAATAAAGTTTCGATGGAGCTATAATAAATAAAATCGGCACGTTCTCAGTTGGAAACCAAGTGGGAATACAAGTACAGAATCGTGTAGTCTAGAAAATATTAGGTGAAAAGCTACAGTAGTTTAAAAGCTCTGTAAAAGATGAATCTTTTTATAAATTTGTTAGTCTATAACTTTGAATAGTTAATCAATTTTAGCTGTCTTGTTTCGATTTTGTACTGCGATAGTTCTTTGACTTTATTATGCTGTTATAGATCCTGACTTTATTATGCTGTTATAGAGTCCATCGTATCACGTTTTGGTCTCTTGTACAAGGTAGAAGATGGACTTGTTCTTAGACCTAACATCTCGGTTACAAGGTAGGCTAGCATTGTTGATATACGAGTACTCGTACTGTTCATAAGCGACAGTTGTCCAGTACAATCTATATAGTTCAGAAGCGGCAGTTGTGCAGTACCATCTATGTCGTTCATAAGTGACGATTGTCCAGTGCCATCTATGTCGTTCATAAGTGACGGTTGTGCAGTACCAACTACTTTGCTATAAAGCGACAGTGTTTCAATACCATCTATATCACTAACTTTCGCCCACGACTTAGTTCGCGTGGAATCATTACTTTGGGTTAAGGCTAATTTTATACCCGCGACTTCGTTTATGTAGGTTAATGAGGTGGTAGTATATGATAGATAGGGTAAAACTCGACTGTTATAATTTTTGCTTAATAAGTGCTAGCCTAGTAGGAAATATATTTTAACGATTTTGTAAGTAAAAATATATAAATAACTAAAATAAACACTACAATATATTTAATTAAGTTAGATATTTGCACACAGCAATGTGGTAAAATATGTTGGTACGAATAAGTATTCTGTAACAACTTTTAAACACACATATTCCGCAAATAAATAAATTCATTTTCATTTTCAAGAACTGGGTTTTATAATTTTAAACATGTAGATTTTAAGTCATTCTCAAAATAAACTTAATGTCAGCATAAAAAAGGTTAGATATAGAAAGCTATCCTTAAAATATATTTCATATGCGAACCATTTTTAAGATAAAAAAATTTTAATAAGATAAAATAATTATTGTATACTAAATTTATTATAACGTAACGCTCGCTGACCGCATTCGTAACAGTGAGATCCGAAAAAGAGTGGGATTGAAAGAAAATGTTAGTGTTAAAAGGGCGTGCTCCGCTGGTTTGGTCACGTGGAAAGAATGACAGATGAAAGATTGACAAAGCATACAATGCGAGTGGATGGTTGTAGGTACCCGAGGAGACATAGGTTGACAACCCACGATCAGATCATTCAAATATTGTCCGAGTGTGGTGTCAAGAGTCCGAAAGAGGCGTTTTTGTATGAAAAGGGTAATGAATGTGAAGGAAGCCAGACAGGTTTGTCAGTATCGTGAAATCTGCCTACCCCATAAGGGACTTAGCGTAAAGATATGTATGTATTTTAAAATATGTCTCACTTCTATTATCAACTCAGTGAAGATCCATTTGGATCTTAAACTATCACGTCTTCATTGGTAGGCTGATTTTAATTATAACAAGCTACAAAAAAATCCGAAATACTCTCAAGGAGTGATGTTGTAATTCTTTTAAGACTTATATTTCTCGTATAGATTGCAGACCGCACAAAGCTCTGTGACCCTGGGTGTAGTTTGTAAAATTTGATTATTTTAATTAAATGTCACAGTTCACAGTTTGCATTGGCTGTAGAGCTCTCATCTGTTAATAATATAACCTCATTATGTGGCTGTTGATGCTAATAAGACGACAAACAGACGCTGGGACGAAAGATAGAATTAGTTTTAAGGAAAATGGGACTTTATTTCTCTTGTATTCGTGACAAAGATGGGAATTAGCAATTTTTGATATGTTTGTACTTAACATTTACATTTTTTCCGCGTTAGTGATGTACGTAAATAGTGCACGAGTATTTAAACAAAATTAAAAAATGTTTAATAATAAAAAAGCTATCTCTACATAGTATAAAACAAACTGGCTTTCCGCGGTCTGTTCATATACTATGCCTAGATATTTAAAACTACAGAACGGATTTTGATTATTTTTTAAATAATAGAGAATTTTCAAAGAGGAATATTAAAATGTATGACATAGAAGTATTCCCACCCTTGCGAATCTGGGACGGGCTGCTAGTTTGTATTGTATCTAGAAACCATATCGATCTTGTTAGCTTTTAAACAAAGAAATCCACATTGAAATTAGACCGGGTATGATGCCACAGACCACTCACATGGACACGTTAACCTTATAACATACCCCTTGTTTGAATAGTAGTACCAGTATATTCAAGACCGTCTCTTACATTACAAACTTAAATTACAAATTACAAACCACCTATTACATTTGCGGATTGTACCTACCTCCTACAGGTAGGTAATAGGCAATCCTATTGTTAACCAGAGACTTAGGTAATCCGAGGCTGATTTATGATTAGATTGAAAAAAAATATTTTGTTGCTTACACGACATTTAAACCCGGGACCTCATGTAGTCAGCAGTCAACGGTAATACGGAACCAAAAAACCGTAGATATGTTCTATACCAATAATAATCAATTATAGTGGAGTTTCACCAAGTACAATGGTCGCCTCTGTGGTCTAGCGGTCTCGGTTTTAGACTTGACTTCACGAGGTCCCGAGTTCAATTCCCGGGTTGAGCAACAAAAAACAAAGTGGTTTTTCCGATATCTAATAAAAAATATTGCTCGGGATTGGATGTGTGCCCGGTTGGCGATAGGCTTGCCACCTATCACAATGACGTGTCTTCGGCTAGTCGTGGGTGCTCTGGTCGTGCCTCTGCCAACCTTGGATGTTCGTGGATATGGGTCTGAAGATACTTATTTACTTATTTATTTTAGTAAGACTAATGAGTTGAAATAGTGGAAACGTAAAGGTTATTAAGTAGAAATGTTGTGCATTATTGTCGCGCTCACAATACATGTTTATATACGCTTCATTGTGTACCAAAATTAACAAGAAGTAGATTTTTCACTAATAATATTTAACTTAAGGTACACAAAGACTTCGGAACGATCTCTGTCAGCCATTTTCAGGGTGAAAGAGACAGTTAATGTATTTGAAAACGAAGGTAGCGTTAATTGGAATATCATGTACGAAAATATCATCTTAAATCCACCTGGTAGTTTCAGGTATAAATGTATTAAATAAATAGGTAAAAAGAAACCCCAATGATCAATAAAGAGATATCCCTATTTATAATTGAATATAATATACATTTTTATTTCAAATAAAAGTATTTAAATTAAACTTAAGATACAGACCTATCACAAATTAGAAAAAATTGATGCCTTTTTACTTTGAATAACTAGAACGAAAGACGAGACATATTAAACGTTGACGAATACACGATTTTTTCCTTATTCGTAGACTATATTATTACCTACGACTACGATGTCTACGTGAAAGAAGTTGTACGTAAAAGCTAATTTACCAAAACGTCTAGTTTTATGAAAACTATCTTCAGAAAATTTTATCAAAAACCCTATTAAGTTTTTACTTTTGATGATCTTCAGGTAAGTAATCGTCATGTTTGGGCTGATTAAATAGTCTATGTCTATGTAAAAGAAGTTGTACGTAAAAGCTAATTTACCAATACTCCCAATTCTGTTAAAATCCCATTAAGTTTTTACTTTTGATCACCTTTAGGCAAGTTAACGTCAAGTTTGGGTTGATTACAAAACCCTGCTCTGCAGAGATATCTCATTGTGTGACAGGCGACTCCGAACTGATGACCCAGTGACCCAAATGTGGACTGCAGCGACCTGTGTATCTCAAAATTTGTTTTGTATTCTGGCACTGATTCCAAGTCAACTAGTCCATATTCATGCAATCGAGCTCTTTTATGCGCTGAATGTTTTCACTGTGCTAGATTTCTTTCTAAATTGTCTCGTTGTCCTTGTAAATTGGTGGAGAAATGCTTTGTTGCGGTTTGTTGTTTCTGCTACAATGACATAAACGAAGTCGTAATCTTCCTCTTTAGTTTTCTTTTATTAATATTGTAATGTCTTCATTTGTATGACATTAGTCCTTGATGGACTCGAATGCTTAATTGATTTTAATTTAATTTGTACACAGCGTGCAGTTTGATCGAAATGAAATGAAATAAAACATGTTTATTTGCGGAATGTGTGTGTTGAAAAGTTAATACAATATACGTATTCGTACCAGCACATTCCACCAAATTTTGATTTGTGCAACTTGATTGATAAGATATCTTTTTTTGCATCTTAATTTATAGCGGTTAAGAGCTAGTACTGTACTATAATAATGAATTCTCTATCTATAGATATAAAAGAAAGTCGTTTAAGTTACATGATTTATAACTCAAGAGCGGCTGAACCGATTTGGCTGAAAACTGGTAGGATGCTAGCTTTCGATTAGGAAACGGACATAGGATACTTTTAATCCCGTTCGACTGTGACTGGACTGGGAAAAACATCATGTTAATGTTTCCCCAACTAACGGGTGCAACGAAGTTCGCCGGTGCAGCTAGTTTCTAAATATATAATGTTATTGTATAAAAATAAATTTCTATTTCAATTGATTTACAATTTGTTGTTTTTTTTTAACTCTTGAAATCCTCCGAACACATCATAAAATTTTCTTATAAATCATTTCAAAATCATTTAAATGGTTTGGAAGGAGTTGAAGAACAACTTCCTTTAAAATGATGTTTATTGATATTACTAATGGTGGGTTCTCATAACCCTCTTCTACAGCTACATTAATGATAAACATAGATTTTCCTTTCAATTGATGTCAAGCTACACATATCCGGAATTTGAGCTCTGCTGATATAACCCTTTATCAATACATACGCCATTTCCTTCCTAATCATAAACAAACTGCGAAAATCAGAAAAGTGTTTTAATTAAACCTTGGTCTTATGTTTTTTTTATGTTAGAACATAAAAAAAATATTGAAAAACAATACGCCGTACCTAATAATGTGAGAAAACTGTCGCTTATTGACATAATTGTAACAGTGCTTTCTTGTAACAACAGGTTTCTCTGGCTCAGTTTTTAGGATTATTGTATAAGTTGAAAACTATCCCTACATGACTAGCACTACTACTTAGCAGAACATGATGCTGTCATTAAGGCGACAAGTATAGTTAGTGTGGTAGATGCCCGGGCAAAATTATGTAGAATGTACCCCATTCCAGCTCACTACTCCAGAGGTGTCAAATCAATTTTTGAAGTTATACTTTTTTAGGCGCGTTATGAAAAAATGATGAGAGTGTAATTTTTACATCCGTCACACAAAAGTTACAGAATGAAGTTGCAGCGGAGAGCGAAATTTTAAGATGCGCTCGCATCTGTTACACAACAGTAGCATCATGAAGTTGCCTGCTTTAGAAACATGTTTACATTCACACACGTGATTTAGTTATAAACAAGTGCTATTTATATATTTATTGTTACATTTTTTCAAGTATATATAATAAGTATATGTAAGTATAACTTGAGAAGTTGCGCGTAAATAAGTACACGCATTCATTTTTTAAGTTAACTGAGCCGACAGGCGTTTTGTCTTAATTATTTATGTTTATTTTTTCTTTTATGTCAATCATTTCCTAGTAATGATAAACACAAAAAAGAATTAGAGAATTCTTTTCATGCCTTGCGTGATGCGATGAGGATGATGGTAATTTATTATTTTTTCTACATAAGATAATAAGTATAAATATGTTCATGTAGTAGTTTCGTTCTCTAACACAAAAAAGTTTGGTGTTGGATCAAAGCGTGTAATACAGAGAGATGTTTATTTAATTAATAACAATGTTAAAGTAATTATGTACTTCAATATCAAGCGTAAGGTGCTTTTAATTTTCAAAGGCTTATGGACAATCTGCAATCAAGAAACGGATTTGATCTGTCATTCAGTCACAATTGCGTATAGAAAATGTTGGCTAACGGCCAATATTACTACCATATCTACAGATAAATATAGGCCTTCTTGATTTTTGTTGCTAAAATGTTTTTGTTAATTATTGAAAAGTACCAGCGGTTACCTGGCAAGTGATCTAAATTAGCACGATCTCTTGTTTTTGATAGGTTATTAATATTTGCAGTTAGTGACTGACCAAAAGGTAACTGACGTTTGAGGTCTGCTGTATCACACTTATAGCCTTATTCAGAGACGTAAATTAATATTTGATCTACCATTAAATCTACGAACGTAATATTAGAAAGAGACAGAACACTTTTAGTGTTTTAAGATTAGTCTAAATATGACATTTGTTCATACGTTTAATCTATTGTTCGGAAAACTTTGGTTAAAAACGTCACAATTTGACATATACCCACTAATCTGATATGTCCAAAATGTTCAATCTCTTTTTTTTATTTCATTTGAACTTATTATAGACGAATGCTTTCTGCATTGTTGTTGAATTTGTGAGCAGCAGAATGACCACAATTTTCTGTAAAAAAATATCACTTAATGATTTATTTAATATTAATTGACTTCTCTAAGCGTACGTTCACGACCTTGCCGCTGCGAGCGGCAGCCTATCGCGGCGCGCCGAGCGGTGAAATCAAAATCATACAAATGTTTGAAGCACGCCACGAAATACCGCTCATAGCGAAATCGCGCGCGGTTTTGTCCGGGCGGATCGCTACAGCGCAGCGCGGTTTTGCGGAGCGGCGGGAACAAACGTATAAGTGAATGAGTGCGACGCCACGCGACAGAGCGGCACAGACGGCGGCGCGTGGGTAGCGTATTCAGTGGAATAAAATATTTTAGACGATTTTTGTAGCGAATATGAACACGGAAGCTTTTATCGCAAATGTTATGAATCGACCACCAATATGGATGTCGAAACATCCCCAACATAAATATAAAAATGTTATAAAAAGGTTGTAGGAAGAAATAAAACAATGTTTTCCAGAATTT
The DNA here is from genome assembly GCA_002245475.1 of Calephelis virginiensis. Lineage (NCBI taxonomy): Eukaryota > Metazoa > Arthropoda > Insecta > Lepidoptera > Riodinidae > Calephelis > Calephelis virginiensis. Next base: position 42,839 of record NJDC01001600.1, read on the forward strand.
AATGATAAGTTACCTTCAATTAACAGCTATATAAATAAAAACATAGATGCTGTATTATAAACAAAGATGGGATATTTTAGGTAACGACATACTATATACCATGTTCTGAATATGTAATATATGTTCTAATCATTTTCCACCTTTACCGCTGCCCCTAACCGCTACTGAACCGTGGCGTGTACAACGCTTCCAGTCCCCGCTTGCCGCTCTAGACTAGCCTTTCCCAAAGTGGGCGATAACGCCCCCTTGTGGGCGCTGGAAGCCTAGAAGGGGGCGGTATAAATCTTGAAAAAAAATGTTTTTTTTAAACTAGGCGCAACAAATATGTTATTGAGGTTGTTAACAAAAAAAAGGAGGGGGGGGGGGGGGCTACAAAACAACTGATTTTCAAAGCGTTACATGAAATAAGTTTGGGAACCTCTGCTCTAGACCGAAAGTCGTGACCAGGCCGTAAGTGCGGCAGTTAGACACTCATCTGTACTTTTGAAAAGAGATAAACTTTTCGCATTTCGATTTTCGCAGAAATAAGTTTGATATACATTCTTCAAATCCTCATGTACGAGTACACCCACAATGTACATCAATTTCTCTTTCAGTTAGTGCAGATTCAAGGTAAATATTTACCCCGAGTCGGAGCCGTACTTAAATTAAACACCCTAATGTATAGTATAATTTACTGCCCACGTCGTTTTACTATCTAGTTTACTTTCTTGAAATCACAAACTCAAGGCTATTATAATTTGAAGTTATTATATTGTTAGTAGTTCTGTACAGCACAAAATAAACTTTTAATCAAGTTTCTTTGGGAAATAAGATACCTTACATTAAAAAATCCCTTTACGAATCCTTGTTTCGAAATTTCGAAACAAAATGACGCCTCATTCAAATCCACTTCAATTCCGTACGGGAAAATTCCTAACGGTGTGACAAGTCCATAGATTTGGTGATTGAAACGAGATATATAATGTATCATTACATAAATTATTGTAAATATATTGTAAACTAAGAAAAAAAGACAAGCCCGCTGAGTTTCTTGCCGGATCTTCTCAGTGTGCGGCAGCGTTCCGATCCGGTGGTAGATTTATTATTATATAGACCCGTCACAAGTGCCTCTTGTAAGTTTGTGAAATAAAGATGATTTATTATTATTATTATTCCATAACAAAATTCCGAATGTTTGCTTCAGGTCTTGAAGTGTGTAGTAAGGTCGGTTTTTTTTGTTAGGTAATGTGTTTGCTAACCTAGCAGTTTTTTACAACTTCATTAGGCGTAAATGTATTCTAAGAACTAATCTGACAGCACTGCACGAGTTTTGTCTCTTTATATTATTATAGTTGAAAGATGATAGTTTTGTGAGCTGAAAATTAGTTTAATGAGTGCGCCAAAATTACCATCAATGTTTAATAATTGTCTTTTTTGTTTTCGAATTCTCCTGGAATTAAAAAGTAGCAAAAAAAAAAGTAAGTTCAGATTTTTAAACAGCCCAATTATTAGTCTAGTGATAAAAATTGTATCCGCTTGCAGTTAACTTTGTCCTAATTTTTTGTCCCTGTCGAAGTTAGCATACCTACCACAATATACCTAACTCCACCTAAGTTTAGGTTTGGTTTCCGAAAGGGGCAGTTATTTGTGAAATCAACATGTTTGCCTGTATATTTGATCTGATTTGATTTTTGGATCTGAATGTTTATAAAACTTGTATTTGTGTATGCATGTCTATATACACCGTGTAAATGACAGCGTACTGAAAAATGAAACCATGGATTCTGTACATGATAGACATACATACGTAGTTGGAATATCGTGTCGGAAATTTCACGACTTTAGAAAAAAATGATTTTTTTGATTGATTTCACTATTATTTCATTAATACTATCTAACGCAACTCGATTTTTATTTAAAATCTAATCAATAACATTTTTTACTAGAACAGCAATGTAATAAAACAAAGTTACTTTGTTCGCTATACATTGCGGGCTGAAAAACAGCTTGATATTTAACCACTTGTTTCCGACAAAAACTGTTAAAGGAATTTTGAAGTCTAAACTACCACATCTATGTATCTAAACTACCACAGAAATTTTAGTTACGGTGTCAAATACACCCTGTGTATATAATTATTAATTACACATATTTTTGCCAAGTTCGTCCAAAAAATTAAGTATTATTAATAAAAATGTCTTGCCACGGTATTTTTATTTGCATTTTTCTGTTTTTTAGTATATTTGTTAGTTTTGAGAAAAGATAATATTTCATATCGGTAAGTGAAATATGACAGAACTACGTTTGTTGGGTTGGGTTAGCTAGTGTATTAATTAGATAAGGATATTCTCTAAACCCTTATCTACTAGTACATTAACAAAATACATAGACTCTATGTAAAGTTCACGTAAAGTTTTAGCCGAGGTCTGAGCGCTACGTGAATACCCGTATCTCTATATTATATAATAGTCTAATAATTTGAATATCCAGTATAATTTCTAGAACACAGTCAACATTCGACTATGATTTAGAGAAATTTGAAGGCTGTATAATTAAACATTAGGAAAAACCTATCTTCCCGCCCATATCCTTGAATAGGTAGGCAGAGGCACCACAAGGGAACCCACAACTAGAGACAGACACAGCTAGAGAGAGTCCCGCAATGTCATAGGTGGAAAGTCACAATCACCAACCTGGCACATATCCAACCCTGGACAACGTTTTTTTATTAGAAAATTGAAAATACACATTTACTATTTTTTCGTTGCCCGGTGTTGTGCTAGTTCCAATAGAATTTAAGTTGCTTTTTTTGTACAATTTTAAATGAGAGATAGAATCTAGGTAAATCATTATCTTGAGATGACATATAAGATATGCGAGTAGATGCATCATTGTGTATAGTACAGTGTATATATTTAAGCCTGTTTTTTAAAGTCGAATTTTACCTATAGCATTGGCAAACTATTTATTTAAGATTATATTTATGTAATAGTTCGTTGATTGCGACAAGGAATTTTATTTTATTAATAAACATAGACTAAGGTGGAAGTAAAATTAAGTTAGTATAATAATAATAATAATAATAAATATCCCTGGACAGGTTACGCAAGTTGAATCTAGCCCCAAAGTAAACAAATTATATGCTAGTGTTATGGGTGTTGATTCTTATACAAAGAAATACTGAAATAGATACTAGAAATGCAAACATCTAAATGTTCATCACGCGAATTCCTGTCCCCGTCGGGAATCGAACCCCAACCTCGCAGTTTAGTTAGACGTGTACGGTAGCCACTTGATCAACGCGGCAGTCAAATATTTTGTATCACATTGTAATAGAAGCTATAATACGAAGTTCAACCTTGGAGTACTTTACTCCATATTTTCTGCTTTGTGACCATGGTCAGTAGCCATAATCAATTTTCAATACCGTGTTCCTGCAGACCGAATTCTCTACGCAAGCCTAATGGCAAATGGCAATCGGTCATGTCAAACTATTCGTTTGTAGTTGACAGTTAAATTGACTGTTCTAAACGTTTACGACGTTTAGGTCCTTTTTCAGTCCGGGAACCACGATATTGCTGGTACATAATGTGAAAGTTGCTTGTTCATAATCTACGAGTATATACATTAATGAATCCCCATTTCGCGTGATCTTCGCATCATCCCTGAATGTTCCTTCATTCAGGGATCTCTTTTAGTATTTTTTTGTTGTTTTAGTCATTTCTTATGAAGAGAAAAAACGGGAAAAATCATAGAGAAATGGGAATAACAATACTTTAATTCATGTATCGCCTCTGTTGTCTAGCGGTTCAGTTGTTGGACTTGACTGCATGAGGTCCCGGGTTCGAATCCCGGGTCGGACAACAAAAAGCAAATTGAGTTTTTCCAATTTTCTAATAAAAAAAATGTTGCTCGGGATAGGATATGTGCCCGGTTGGCGATAGGCTTGCCACCTATCACATTGTGGGACTTAGTATCTTCGGCTAGTCGTGGGTGCCCTGGTTGTGCCTCTGCCTACTCTCTTCGGGGATATGGGCGTGAAGATACTACTATTAATTCATGCAACTGTTAATAGCTGTTAATGTCAAGCGATACGAAGTTCACCGGTAATATATAAATTTGTCTGTTTCTCTCAGATTGCTGTCTTAATAGAGAGAAGACTGCTTTCAGACCCAATTGCTCTCACAGTCCCCACGGAGGACCTAAAATCAGGAATCTTTATTCACTTCGACTTTTTATTCAGGTAATAACAGAATAATATATATATATATATATATAGTTTATAGAGCAAAACGTATGTTTTGATACAAAAACTGTTATTGATGAATAATAAATTTATTTCACACTAGTTGTTGTCCGCGGCGTCGCCCGCGTTTTCGCAGAAACCCGTTGTGCGATCGGGATTATAAGTAGCTTAGTTAATCCAGGTCATAATCTATCTGCGTTCCAAATTTCTGACAAATCCGTCCAGACATTCGAGCGCGAAAGAGTAACAAACATACACACATCCTTACAAACTTTCGCATTTAAAATATTAGTAAGATTAGGATAGAAGATTATATTAGAAAATTAAAAAAAAACTACGAGTATTATAAATATAAGAAAAAACTTAACTATTTCTTAGTTTTTTTCTAATTCGTTAGTCTTATAATATTCAACATTTCTAGAACTATTTGAATCTAGATTTAGGTGTTTGAATCGTAGGCGGTATTAAAGTATTTACATCTAAAAAATACATCTTCAACTGCATGAAAAAAGCTTTAGAACGTGGAAAGCTACATTTTAATTTTGTGTACATCATTTATGTTGAGATAAGAAAAAATATATTCCTAATTGTTTTAGGATAGGCGCGAATTATACCTAAAGCATTTACAAAGATAAAGGGCCGCTTTTGTATTCCTCTGTCCACCTTTTATTGTTTTATTTATCTTTCATTTATTACGTGATTCTTTTTGTTACGTTCTGATTACGCTTGTGTACGCTTTGATAAAATAAATACTAGCTTCTGATTTATTCGTTTATACATCAGATTGTATGAAATGTTTAAGTGTTTAATTGTAATTTTATTTAATTGAAGAAGTGTTTTCGGAGAAATGTTATTTATACGTCTTTTCAAGAATTAGACAACAACAAAAGTAAGAGAGCTTCTTTTAGCTTGGTATTTACATCTTCTAATAACAAGTCTATGTACATTTTAGCTTACTTTCACGTGTTTTTTTTATGATATTGGAAGGCAAACAAGTAGACGGATTTCCTGATGAGAAGAAATTCTCGCCGTCTAGAAACACCAAAGGTAGTAATAGTGCGTTGCCAACCTGAGGCCGGGATGTTAGGCCTCGAGCAAAAGTAAGTTTACCGGCTACCTTACCCTCCAAACCGGAACACGTGATGACGTTATGTGCGGCAGGAATAGGTAAGGTGGTGGTACCAATCAGGTTGATTCGCTGCGAAACTCGTCAGCCAGCCGGTTTCACTTTTTACAGCATCATCAGTGCTTTGAAACTAAAGATGATTATCATCTTAAAGAGTAGCGTAAAGTGTTGAATAAAGTGTATAGTGGATGAGTACAAGTGTTTTACTACGAAAAAGTGTGTATACAATGGAATTCCACCAAGTGCCGACGATAGCAAGTATAGATTCTAAAGTTAATTTTATTTATGAATAATATTTACAAGTATGACTTGTCATATTAAAGCATTTGTCTTTGTCGTTCGGTAAGAGAATAAGAGTTCCGACCCTGTTTTCGTATAAACCATCTGGTAGCCTAGCAGCTTGTAAGAGGCGAACATAAATTAAATGGCTCATTACCAAAAAGACCCACTGGTAGTATAATGCTATGCAGAAATTTGTCCGGGTAAGGATTAATCGTCTTACCTGTTTCTGTCGTCATAATTATAGTGTCTCGTTCCTGTCCGTAGCATTGATAGCAGACTTCTACATTAAGCCCTATCACAGGACAGCACCTATAACATCTATGGTGTCTATAGGCCCCGGTAACTATCAGGAGAACAATGAGATTGTACGCTGTTTTAAACCATTAAAATGAGATAAAATTTATGCTAAAATAAACAAACAATAATATTTCTTCTTCTGTTGTAAATATATATGGCTTTCAATCATTTTGACGACTTATTTAGCCAATGTCAGATACGGGACCACTAACAATAGTATTTGTAATTTTATTTCGAAATGAGGGTTAATTGCATGTCGCTGTAACGAAATGCTGTCTATCCTCGTTTAATTTTATGTGTTTCCCTTTTAAATCCTAATTAATATTCTAGTTTCGTATTAAATTTGCCAGTTTTGAATATAAATTTGCACAAACTTGTTGAAAAAAATGGGAAGTAGGTAGAATTTCAATCTTCGACTAACGGTTTATTCTACTAAGTTACTCAAAAAAAATAGTAAATTGTGTCAATTTGAGCCGCAGTGGCTTAGTAGAAAAAAGCATTGTTATCGTAAGTCGCGTATTCAAATTTTGTTTACGATAAAATTTTTTTGTTTACTGTTTAGCCTTAAGTTCTAAAACATATTTTTAGTACCACTTCAACGTTTCTGGGTTTAAGTATTGAACTCTTATGGCCGTACTCAAAATCGTCAATTGTATTTTAATCAGTCATTAAGTGGACATTTTTAATACAAAAATAACTATGGTTTAACGTTAAATGACATTTCTGTGTGGCCGTTATTTACTTTCAGGCCAGGGTTAAATTAAATTGGACAGTTTAAGGACTGATATTAACGATCATATTGAAAACCGAATTAAGTACAACTAAGTTCAGTGTAAACGGCTTTGATTATCGGTTGTGGTCCCGTTCGTAAGCTACTGCACGAACTCTTAAAATTGACAAAATTTATCACCTGAGGATCTAATTACTATGTGAAGTAGTTTAATAAACCAAAATTTTTTTGACAGTAAAATTGACATGATACTCTTGTCAATTGATTAAACGCATGTTAACGTTAATCGCATTTAAATTCGACGGTGAAATCTAGCCTTATTCTTAAATTTAATAATGAGCCATTATTAAAATAAGGGGTCTCCTAAGACCCGCTTGCACATCCCTGGGTTAAATTTAAAATTGAGTTAAACTGTCATATATAAAGACATTTAACCTTAGTCAGTTGCTACATAAGAATTAAATACCTAGGGGATTTTTGGTATATTTATACAAAAACAAAATATTAATAAAACTGAATCTCTATATGTAATGTTTTAAAAACAATTCTATTAAATTTTGTGTAGTATTAGCTCAGGGGGTAACCAGTACCAGTTTTTCTTCACGCTTACGTCACGGCGCCACAAAATAGTTAGCTAAATGGTTCAAAGATTGCTTGGATATTAATCGTTATAGTTTATGTAATTAATATAAGTTTAATTAAAATGTTAATTGCAATGTAAGAAGTACGAGGGCCATTCAATAAATTTTTACACTAAGAAAAAATAAAGAAAATTTTGAGAAAGTAAAGATTTAATTTTCAACATAGTCTCCTTTCAATTCAATACACTTGGACCAGCGATGCTCCAACTTTTTTAACCCGTCAAAAAAATACGATTTCTCGAGGTCTTCAAAATAGGCCTCTGTGGCGGCGATGACCTCATCATTCGACCCAAATCTTTTGCCGGCGAGTGACTTTTTCAGATTTGGGAACAAGAAAAAGTCGCATGGAGCCAAGTCTGGAGAATACGGTGGATGGGGCAGCAATTCGTAGCGCAATTCGATCAATTTGGCTATGACAACGGCGGAGGTGTGAGCCGGCGCGTTGTCGTGGTGGAACAGCACTTTTTTTTGCCAAATGGGGCCGTTTTTTTTCAATTCGGCGTCGAATCTGCCCAATAAGTCACAATAGTAGATCCCCGTGATTGTTTTACCCTTCTGGAGGTAATCGATGTAAATCACACCTTGTGAGTCCCAAAAAAACACTGGCCATCACCTTTCCTGCCGATTGAACAGTCTTCGCCTTCTTTGGAGCTTTGTTCGTTCGCCGGGTAAAGTCCACTGTTTCGACTTTTCCTTGGTCTCTTGGTACCAG
>NJDC01001600.1:51034-118521 GCA_002245475.1 Calephelis virginiensis
ACTGGCCATCACCTTTCCTGTCGATTGAACAGTCTTCGCCTTCTTCGGAGCTTTGTTCGTTCGCCGGGTAAAGTCCACTGTTTCGACTTTCCCTTGGTCTCTTGGTACCAGTGAACCCATGTTTCATCGACGGTCACAAAACGACGCAAAAACTCCGCCGGGTTGCGTTGAAACAGCGCCAAACATGTCGCCGATGTGGTCTCACGGTTGCGCTTGTTGTCTGGTGTGAGCAAACGCGGCACCCATCGCGCCGACAACTTTTTCATACCCAATTCTTCGTGCAGAATATGATGCACTGTCCCATCTGCGATGCCTACAGTCTCAGCTATCTCGTGAATCTTCAGTCCCCGGTCTGTCAACACGAGATCGTGGATTTTTTTACGTTTTCTTCTGTAGTAGCCGTTTTTGGTGCACGTGGGCGTGGCTCATCAAAAACCGACACACGGCCACGAGCAAACTCATTGAACCAATTTTTGACGGTCGCCATCGAAGGAGAAGAGTCACCGTACACAGCATACAAGCGCTCTTTGATTTCGTTGTGCGTTTTCCCTTCCAAAAACAAGAATCTTATCACCGAACGATATTGTTCTTTTTCCATTTTTGCAAAACCGACCGACACGCTCGCTTCCAAAGGCTGTCAAAACAAAACAAATGAAGGGAAAAGACTGAAAACTACTTGATAGACTTCAAAAAGTATTTACTGCATGATAGTAAAACTATTTTGTAACAACAACGCCATGGGGCGATGAGGCTAAGTAATTATTGAAGGCCCCTCGTAAGCATGGCTTATATGAGAGTAAAGAGCGCACGCCGCTGTAGTAGCTTATAGCTCCTATAAATGTTTCGGATAACTTTACTGTAAAACTTTCTTTTTCGTTACTAGCCTCAAAAAGTCACTTTACCTTTGTACAAAGTCGCAGGCAACAGTTATTTTAAAATAAAAATCATTGTGAGTTTAAACGGAAGGACAGGCCGAGGTCAGTGAAGCCGGTAGTCTCGGAGTATCGGCCAGCGTAGCCTAGGGTCTTTACTTTTACCGATGACATTTTATGGACGGAAATAAAAAGCTTTTCAACTTTTTTGTTTTGAAAGGCAGCGAACAAGCAAAAGGATCTTCTTATGATAATAAATGACTGTTGCCTATAGATGTTACTGCTGCGTTGTTAAAATCTCAGGTTAAGTGATAAATATCTGTAGACGTATTGTTGCGTAGTAAAAATACGGCCGAAATCTCAGACTAAGACGGTCTTATCTATGCTGAATTCGGTACGGCGGTGGTAGCAATCCTAGCAAGATATTGCAAAGCTTTTCCGTTAATTTGACCTGTCTATCTACCTAGTAGTAATAGTTATAAAATTTCAAACAAGACAAGAAAGAAAGGACACCCTGTAATCTAATAGAAGTAAGCGAGACGCAACTCGTAGGTTTACCATAAACCAAACTCCCGATGTGTGGGTGAGTCTATGTTAAAATTCTACGAACAAATAGTCAAAATATGTCAATTCGTCTTCAAATGAAAAATAATTTAAAGTATATTCACGCCCATATCCCTGAAGAGGTAGGCAGAGGCACAACCAAATACAATAAAACTGCATGAAACCGACTCCAATTATTTGATTGTCACGTTGCACTTTGATCATTCTTTTTTCGAAAGTTAGTCGACATAATTGATAATTATGTTGTCTACATAAAAGAAAATTCACACATTATTAAATTTAATTCTTGACTAAAATATAATCAGATTATGGTAAAATATATTGTGGCCACCTCGGAGTAATGACTAACCCATCCATAAATGTGCAATTAAATTAGGTTTGTTGTCGGCATAGTAATCGCCTAATAAACAAAAAACATACAGTCGAATGGAAAGCCTCCTTTTTTAAAATCGTTTAATAAATAACAATAAAATTAACAGAAACAGAACATGTGTTAAAATCTCCAATGTTATGGTCAGATTTAGAGTGTAATTTTACGCCAACGAACGACTGCTTTGAGTTGAAAAAGCACCTTTTTGTCTACTACTTGTTTGCAGGCGACTTAAATAATGTAGAGTAGTTATGATTTTCATTTCCTATAAGGAATATATTATAGGAATATATTATAGGAATAATTACTTTTATAGACGAATCTTTAGATATATGAATGTTAAAGTATATCTAAATCGATTCAGCGCTTTAACCGTAATATACTAACAAACATACAATCGCATTTATTATATCAATATGGATTACTTACATCAGGTAATCAATCTCCCTTTTGGCCTTCAAATATTGTAGAAAAAAACCTCAGTAAATTCGTATTGTGTCTCAAAGCTCTACGACAGCATAAGCTTTGTATTTTAAATTTTGCACTCAGAATTTAAATTGCGTTTTGTCAGAATTTTTGAAACAAAAGGTGAAAAAGTCACTGGCTATCTCCGACATCGACTGAAAGCTTGTTCATTAATCATATTAAGTTCTTAAATGCTTTGTATTGCTACTAGACAATGCTATAAGCTTGTGAAGTTTATCCATAGAGTTCCATTTTATACCGAAATAACCTCCCCTGGTTATTTATTTGAATACTGTATTTCTTTTATGTTAGTTAATTTTGCCGTCAATAATGGACCGATTTTAAAAAACCTTTTTGCATGTTAAATAGCGTATTTCGGAAGTAGATCTACCTACAAGTCTGGATCTGATGATGTCATCCCAGGGGAATCAGGGAAAATACAATTTTTTGCAGTTTTTCTTGCAATAGACGAATGCGATGTGTTACTTGACATATAGCAATTAATCGCGTCACGATCGTTAATTGCTAATTTTTATACATTGTATTTGTGAATCGCTAACATTTTGCTTATAAACCTAGATAATTACAGTAATCAATGATCTGTGTCCCTGTTTCGGTAAGGTTTTACCTACATAATTTGTACGGAAAACACCTACCCTTATCAGTATTACCATTTATGCCCGGTTCCTATTATCAACGTAATGTAATTCAACACTTTGTAGTTCGCCAAAAAGTAACGACGGATGTGATATTTATCACAAGAGCATAATTTGTTTTCTTAAAATTAAAGTTGTAAAGTTTTTTTTTTATTTACTTAAAAATATATATTCATTTGTTAATATTTAAGTATTCTTCAAGCATTTATTTTGATAAACGTAACTTACTTAGGAAACTATTCTGGAATGCTTAGATTGCGTAGAGACTATATTTTTTTGAAAGGATAAAAAAAACTGGAGTTCTTTCGTTGCCGCCTTCTACAGGAGCTGTGGAATTGATTACGACAATGAATTTAGTCCAAGGCTGATCGCAACCGATCGTTTTTAGGCCATTAATTGATTTTGGCTTATTAAAAGAAATAAATTTACATGTTCTTCCAGTTACATTCAAACGTTTTGGATATATGTAAAGAAAACCATTCACTAGTTACTTAAATTGATCTAACCTCAAAGTAAGCAAATTAAACGCATGTTTTGTGGGTGTTAGTTAACGATGCGAATACATAAATAGATTCTGGAATAAATTTACTAAGACCCAGACTCGTAAATGTAGTCATTTAAGTGTTCGTCACACAATTGTCTGCCATCGTCGGAAATCGCACCCGAGCCTAGCGATTGGTTGTTGGCGTTAGGCGTATACGCTAACCGCTCGACCAACTAGGCGGTAGATAAACTAAATAAATTGAGATACAAATTAAATTAAAAAACGAAAAATTATCTAAGTGTGAACCCGTATACTCTTTTGCAAATCCGAAATACTGGCAATGATTTGACGAAATACTGTTTTTTTAGATAGCGTGCTCTATTGAGTTTATTTTTAAAGAGTCTGAATATAAAAACTGAATGGTTTTAATAACACAGTTAGTAATGATAAAATCTTTGTAGGTTGTTTTTAGTAGATATTTAATTCACTCCTATTGTTTTTAGTAGCTGTTGGTGTTGATTTTGCTCACGTTTCAAAGTGATAGGATTTCTCAAAAATTTGTTCGTAATTCGAGGTCAAAAGAGCTTATATACTTTTTCGGACCAAAAACCGTTTGCATTTCATAATTCATTCCGATAGGCTTAGTTTGAAAAAAGAAACAAAAACACGTTCAACAATCTCACATCAAAACTCGCCTTAATACGGCCAATATTAATAACTGATCTAAAAAAAAAGATAAAAAGGGAAAAAGGAAAAAAAATGTGTATTAAAATAAGTACAAGCATTAAAATAATGTTGCACGTGTATCAAACGTATACATGCGGACAACATTAGTTCAATTAATCAGTAAAAAAAAAAATTTCAACGCACTTCAAATTTTCAACAAAAGTAAAAAATGACTCAATATAAGTCGGAGGGCAAATTTGCAAGACAATAAAAGAAAATAACTGATCTAAGATATGAGTTAGTGCTATTTTAGATCAGCTGTTTTTTAATAACTAACAAAACTATCTTAGCAACAAAACTCTGTAAGGTCTATGTTTATCTGTAAATAGGTTATTAATATTGGCCGATAGTCTAGTGGTTCGGAGTTGGCACATGAGGTCTGAGGTTCGGGTTTTCGGTCAACAACGTTGCCCGGGATTGGATAATGGCCCGTCTGGAGATAGGTCAACTTATCACATTATTATAATGAGTAAGTTCGACTTTACGTAATACACTAATTTTCTATTTTTTTTATAATACTGAGATAGTATTGGATTATTACGTTACGCGTCATTTAAAAAGAATGAAGCTAGCAAGACATCTGAAAAGTGGAAAAATTTGCCGTTTTACTCTGAATATTGTTTTTTCTTATTTTGTGAGCGTTCGGTATGATTCAATTACGGCTTGGTTAGCGAGATTATGCTGCACATTTTTATTTAAAATTTCCGAACATAATACAATTTGTTAGCGTCCTTTGTTCAAAACCGATTTGTAAGCTGCACTAGCTATGTTCGATTATATTTAAGCGTTCTAACGTTTTATAAATTTAAGGATAAGTTTTTGAACACCAAAAAGAAATTGTGTTTTTTTAATCTATATACAGGGTTATTTTGAAAGAACCGCCCAAATTTTATTGTAGGGGGTTAAATGCTTAAATGCATTTTAAATATTATTACTTCATTGTAATAATTACTTTTATACGCATTTAAAACAGTCCACAAAAATGCTTCACTTGTTCTCATGCTATGTCGTACCTAGTACTAGACATGACGTCACCAGACTGTGAATGCGAAGATGCGGTTGGTCGGAACCAGTTTTATGCTTATTTTGCGTTATAACCATGCATCTTGTATTTTGTGAATTCATTTTTTTGAATTTTTAATTACTTCATAGATCGAAAGTATTATCGATGCCGAAGTGTTTTTCAAAATTTGGCTGGTACTTTAATGTCTCCCTGTATATAAAAAAAAGTTGTGTTGGTTACACTATTTCTAACTAAAGAATCACTGATTTAGTTGAAATTTATCGGTAGGTAGCTTAGGCCAAAGAGACGGACAAAGGATTCGGCGCGGAAACTGAGAAAACCAACTTTTTAATATTTACCATACAAACTTAACTGATGGAACTAAGTTCGCCGGAACAGCTAATTTTCTAATAAAAATAAATAAATAAATAAATAAATATCCTTGGACAAGTCACACGAATTGAATCTAACCCCAAAATAAGCAAATTATATGCTTGTGTTATGGGTGTTAGTCAATGACACTAGTACTACATAGAAATACTTAAATAGATACCAGAATATATTTAATAAACACCCAGACCCGGAAATACAGACATCTTAATGTTCTTCCCACAAATGCCTGCCCCGTCGGGAATCGAACCCGTGCCTCGCGTTTGGTCGATCTAGTTAGGCGTGTACGCTAGCCACTCGACCAACGAGGCGGTCAAAATGACGTTGTTTGGCATAAGATATGTGCATAGTTGGCGATAGGCTTGAAATTTGCTATCGCATTGCGGGACTAAGTGTCGTACTCAGAGACGCCAATTAACATTTAATCTATCATTAAGTCATAACGTTTATTTAAAATATCGACTTAACGACTGATTAAAAGATAATTAATCTGAGTGCAGCCGTTGGCCAGTCGTGGCTGCCTTGGTTGTACCTCTTTGGGGATATTGCCTTAGTAGTATCTAAGTTTAAGTTTTTTGTAAGAAGTGTTGTATGTGGCCGGTTGGACAAGTTAAAACAGTGTTTAATACACTTTACAAAGGCATTCCCTTACTAAAATTCAATTTGATACGATGAAAACGGAACACCCATTCTACTAACACATATCATCAAATAAAACAGAAATCGGTTTTCCCTAACCCTTCCAAGTTCGTATTGCCTTTTTTGTGAGGAACATAATCTTCAAACGATACCCGCCATGAGATGCAGCCGAAATATAAGTATTGAAACACTGGGATAAAGTCAAAATGATAAGGTTCATGATATTTATAAAACGTTCCTTATGTTAGATCTATTTTTAGATGTTTTACATTTTTTTATGAAATCGTTAGAGAGCTGAGCGCTGAGAGCGTTAGTGAACTATATGAAACAAATATTCTAAAAAATTAGTAGATTTTTGAGACGTTTCAATATATTTAAAAAATGAAAAAGATTACATAAATGCTTAAAGATATTTTGAAAAAAAAATAAGTTAATTGAGATGTTTAATGATATATTTTTAAAAAAATGGAGTGGAATATTGAGACGTTTAAAGGTATTTAATAAAATGCAGGAGATTACTGAGATATTTGAGGAATTAAAAAAAATGAGTAGATTAATGTAAATATTGAAACTTATATTTTGGATAAACTTGGAGTAGGTTTTTGAGACGTAAAAATATGTTTTTAAATGTCTTGGTTTTTTTTGGAGCATTGCAGGTAAACTACGAATTTAATTGCAATCTGATTCACGTTTCTTGAATATTAGGAATGTAACTAAATATGTCAGTCATGTTTTATCATACTCAGTTAAGTAGGAGCAGTCATATTGAGCCACGGGGACTTAGACTAGTCTAATTACTTTAAGTCAAACTCAAATAATATTTATTTCGTACTAACTTCTTGAAAAATCTTGTTGAAAATTTATTTCTTCCAACAATATTGGTTGCCACATTTATTTTTTGTGTACGCTACCTTTTTCCGAACACAAAAAGAAAAGAGATGGAACATTTTACATATGTTCAGATAAGTCCGGACATCTCTTCTTGTGAATTTTTTTAGTCAATATTTACCGCCGAATAGATTAAAAGTCTATAAAAATATCTATATACAAAATTTTCTATCAGCTCTATACGTGTTTTGCCTCTATCTGTTACTGTGGTTAAATTAAGATAGAGATAACTTAAACTAAGTTAAGTGCACTAGAAAATGACCATTATTATAAGAAGAAAAAAGATGCAACACTAAAATGCAGACTGTAATAACAACTTAAACGTTGAAGTAATTTGTTTATTAATAAGACGGTTAGACGCATTATGATAAAATTCGATACGAAGGTAAACTATGACGTGGAGATGGACTTTTTTTTATCTCGATTCTTCAAAAATTTATCAAAAATGTATTGTAATGTATTTAAATACCCTTCATGTGCATACAAACTACGTTTATCAATTTTAAACAGAGTATATCTTTGAGATATCTCTTCCACCAAAATTTGTACGGAAACAGATGTTGTAGAACGGTTTTAATAATGCGGGTATGTTGTACATTTGTAATAAATACTAGTTATATAATAATTGCTAAAGTCTGTCTTTTGGTCAGTACTTCTGTTGCACTTTCAAGACTGAAACGTAGAGCGATGTTGATGAAATTTACCATACATAGAGTGGAAAACCCTTCTTCAAACATATGCTTCTTGATTTTCAAAAATCAGCTCTTAAAACACTGTGATTGGAAACTAAGGTTGCATGACAATAATGACAACTCGCAGACGAAGTCGTTGCTTTACAACTAGTAAGAGTATATTTTACTTAAAAAGTACAAACAATTTTTAACTATTCTATGGTATCTATAGGTACACGTCACCTATAGCTCGTTACGTTTAACGTTTGCGTTTAACTCCTTACGTGAAACGGAGTACAGGTTAGATTTACAGAGACTGGCTGAGGCTTACCGTCGTTAAGTAAAGTGCCCTGGGGACACGGGTAATTTGGTGACTACTCTATTCCATTATTTCACTATCCCCATCCTCACATACGTGAGATCTCTCTTTATTGATGTGTAACTTCTACCCTGTACATTCGAGCTCTCGCTTAAACCTCTGAATCTTTTATTCCAAAGTCCTTTAATATTGACCGTATCTACGGATGGTGTTGAGATTTGGGATTTGAATTGGGTTTATCGAGGTGAATTTTGTTTTGTATGTTGTTGATGGATTTATTCCTTTTCTGTATTCTCGATTCGCCCTTTTTTGTGGTTTGCCATTCTCAAATTAAAATTCTTGCTGGATTGTTGGGAGCTTTTTGTTGATCCTCCATCTTCATAATTAAAGTGTATTTCAAGGTACATGTGCCGTACATTTATTTGTTGGTTTTTATTCATGAATAAGTAGATTTTGAATGGCTATTGCTTGAAAATGAATCATAATAGAAACGTTTTATACGGGACGAGAGCTGTCGAAACGCTTACCTCGTCGAAGGTAGTCGTTAAAAGAACCTCAGTTAACGATTAACTGACAGGTAACTATCCTATGATATGTTGTCTCCACGGGTTACGTAAATTTAATAAAATTTGATAGAGTAAATGAAAAAGATCCACGAGTGTAATTAAAAGAAAAACACAAAATGAAATGACGTTAACAATCGTTATCTCATTGTAATATATATTAAACAGAGATCCGAAAATTGCTTTTATTATCTATGCAAGAGCGCTGGGTATTTTAGCTATTTCCGTCTTTTTAATGATTGGAAGGCAAACAAGCAGACCGATTTCCTGATGGTAAGAAATTCACGCCGCCTAGAGACACCAAAGGTGGAAATTGCAGCGTTGCCAACCTGAGGCCGGGATGTTAGGCCTCGAGCAAAAGTAAGTTTACCGGCTATCTTACCCTCCGAACCGGAACACATCGCGACATTATGTCGGCAGGAATAGGTAAGGCGGTGGTACCAATCCGGTTGAATCGCTGCGAAACTCTACCACCTAGTCACCGTGCTAGTGACGGTAAGTCTATGCTCGTCTTTTACGAGCTGCCTGGCAGAAAGGCAGATGGTCTATTCTACAAAGGAGCCTGGACCAACACGCGCCTTTTCTGTAATTAAATGAGTGATAATTTCTATATCTTTACTTTATGCTTACTCTTAAAATAAGAGCTCAGAACAAAAGTTTGTTGACAGATGATACTCGAAGGAGGTAGGTTTACTCACAGTGTTATCCCGATCTGTTACAATCGTCGTTTTTCAATAGACAATGAAAGTTATTCAATCACATAGCTTTATCAATTTAAATAATACCCTTATAGTGCCTGACTATTTGGATAGGTTATCGGATCAGACAAACAAGATTGCCGTTTCGATTAATTTTCCATTTCCGCGATGAACTCTGTGATTGGAGCATTAGGTGCGCCAAGTTATTATCTTATGCAAATCTGCAGAGCTGACTCTGTACCGCTTCACAAATATGGCATGCTTTTCTACTGTGCGATTTTATGGTAACCTGCAACGTGTTCATAAAGTATACATAATTTGATGCGGTATTTTCTTTAAAAAAAAGTATATTCACGCCCATATCCCCAAAGGAGTAGACAGAGACACAACCAGGGCACCCACGACTAGCCGAAGACATCAAGTCCCACAACCTGATAGGTGGCAAGCCTTTCGCCAACCGGGCACATATTCAATCCCGAGCACCTTTTTTATTAGAAAATTGGAACAACACAATTTTCTTTTTGTTGCTCTACCCGGGATTCGAACCCGGGATATCATGCAGTCAAGTCCAACAACTGAACCGCTAGACAACAGAGGCGAGACCAGACCATTAGACCAGAGAGGTGTTTTCTTACTTTTCCTAAACTCAAAAATTACATAAAACGTTCGCCGGCGACCTCATCTTATCCTCTATTTTAATCCGATGAAGGTTTTAGATGGTAAATTACGTATCCGGTATCCGAATTTTGACATCAACGTACAGTTACTCCCACCTGAGGAACACGAGTCACCCTATTTGTTTCGATTTACGTTTTCTTTTTATATAATTGAATATTTCGACCAGTTTACCAAATTAATACGAGTGTTAAGAAATATAAGAAAAGCATTTTATTGAATTGACAGTACCCAAATGAATTCACCTTTTATGACCAAAGACCTTTATAGTGCTGCCAACTTATCTGTTCACGAAACAGTGTCGCTGCTGTGTTACGTTTACTGTCTTATTAAAAAAACATGTACTAATATGAGAATAAATTAATGTTGATATTAAAGTCTGCATCATATTGTATTGGTAATAATAAATACTATTATTATGCCAGGTTGAAGCTTGACGTACTTTAATGTCTTATTAATAAAACACGGAATTTATTAATTAATCGAGACAAGGCTAGTGTAGCGATAACAATATCAAAATAATTTAAAAAATATTGTCGAAATTTCATATTTAGTGGTCATGCGTCAAAAACTGAGAGCAGAATGATCTTTCGCAAAATAGCGGTTTAATTCCGATTTTGACTACTTGACATAATTAGTTGGTAGCACCATAATTTCATATTTTTAATAGCCTTAATCTGTCAACGACTATTTTACAGTGTCTATTAAAAGTTTTGGCAATCTGAAAGTTCGGAAAGTTAGTAAATCCTGAAATATTGTTTCAGCGTGACAGTTACAATTACAGTATAACTTCGAGAATAGGAAAGTTCGACAAATTCTTTACATGAAAAATTAAATCGTGTGCCTTTAAAAGGAGTGTAAAATGTGGATTTGGTGATTGTTATACTGTGATATTGTGATGAGAAAGTGTTCAGTGTGTGTAATCAAACCGGATTGGTTTTGCTCGGATGGTACGATGCGCGGTTCGGGATCGTCCCATTGGCGGAGAGGCTAGACGCCGTCAGAGGCAGCGGGAAGGGTGTCGGGCCGCGAGGACTGGTGCCCGCATGAGGCACGGCGGCATGCGCTGACGTGCAGCCGGCGCTGCGCGTGTTGCGGCGCAGCGCGATGCCCCCCCCAACCTGAGATGGAGGAGGGCGTTTATTGGCGGCCGTCCTGTTCGACGCTGTCGCTCAACGAACACCATGGCAGCACGTCACACTTATGCGCGCGGCATGCTCAGCCCCGCCTGCCGCACCGCCACTCTGCGCATGCGCCGCATCCCCATGTGCATACCCACCATGCGCATGCGCATCACATGTCGCACTCTCAGCACTCTTCGTGCCCGGTGCATAGCCCGTTTAGACAACCAACGCCAGAGTTCTGCGCAGCGCATTCTCAGGTATGTTAAAAGTTTCTAGATATTGTTTTTTCTTAAAGTGGACAATTAGGTAACATTCACTGATGAAGGCTACGTTTATGACTGTCCCAGCTATTGTTTGCGTTCTATAAATGTAAAAACCACTTCGTTGTAATTTTATAACTCAAGAACGGGCTCACCTATCCAAACCAAATGTTTAGGCTCTGTTCGGACTATTTAGTAGATGGTTTACGTGAAGATTGCATAAAATCGGTCTAGCTTTTCTTCATTTATCACATTTTTTGTAACAAATTAATTCAATGAATGGCAGCTCGTTTTGTTATCGGGTATTTTACTGCCATGTTAAAACTTTTTTCAGTTGTTTTGTTTGTTTTGTTGTGTTATGTCATTCATGCGGTCATAATATACATAGCGAAGTACGTACCGGGCTGCTAGTTAGTTATAAAATTGTGAATTGAATTTGATCGGAATTTGGTAAACCGGTCAAGATCTCTAACATAACTCTCTACAAATGTTAAGAAAATCCTCAAAATGCATAGACTTTTAAAATAAATAAAACGTACAAATGACGTTGAATATTTTGCGCTGGTAATTTTATAGTGCAACCAAGTTAACTGTTTAGTAGTATCTTACTCCTGTATCCCCGAAGAGGTAGCCCAAGGTACATCTTCGGCACTGACGTCTCTAGCCCAAGACACGTAGTTCTATAATCTGAATGGTGGGAATCTTGTCGCCAATAATCCCGGGTCACGTAGTTTTTGTTAGAACTTTGTAAAAAAATCATTGTTTGCTGCCTGAATCGGTAATCCAATCCAAGACCTTATGAATTTAAGTCCAACACTGGACCATTTGACTATAGATGTAGTTAGCTTTGGTCAGTCGTCAAAATCGGAACTAAACCGCTATTTCGTGTAACATTCTGCTGTCAATTACAAGTTAGAGCACCTAAAATTAAATACCGGAACTGCATTTTTTATTATTTTGTAAATATTATCGCTATTTTTAGGCAGAATTTTTAATCGAAAACTGTAAGCGTCTTACTAGTGATGGTGACCTTTAAAGACAGAAGTTTGTCAGACTTGACTATTATTGTTTGTATTAATTATTATGCTCCGCTAATTCGGTAATGTGGAGAGAATGGCAGATGAAAGACTGACAAAGCAGATATACAATGCGCATGTGGATGGATGTAGGTACCCGGGGAGACTAAGGTTGACATTCCACGATCATATGTGGAGGAAGCTAGACAGGTTTGTCAGGATCGTGAGGTCTGGTACTCGATACTCTCCGCCTACATCGTAAGAGACTTGGCGTGAAGATATGTATGTATTTTTTATGTATGAAACACTAATATCGGACAGCTTTCTAAACTTAGTTGCTTAGCTTAGTTCGAAACGTAATTACAAAAGTAAATAACATAATATGGTGGTCGTAAATACGTATGTAGCTCATAAATATAATATGAAGTGCCATTACAATATTTTAAGACTGAGTGGGCGATCTCTGCAACATAGTATAGTCAAACAACACCCACACAACCTCCTACACTTGTCGATAGCTTCATACACTTGTCGAAAAAGGCATATCACATTCCTTGCGTATTTTTAACCGGCTTTCAGAAAAGGATAATGATATCTATATATGTACTAATATTGTAAAGAGGAAAGATTTGATTTTTTTGTTTCGTTGTTTGAAATGAATATGCTCCAAAACTACTATACCGATTGCAAAAATTCTTTCACCTTTAAAATGCTACATTATCTCTGAGTGACACAGGCTTTGTTTCATCAAAATCGGTGCAGTAGAAGCCAACTTACGCAGGCGAAGCTGCGTGCACCTGCTAGTATATTATATTTTCGACTCCTATATTTTTCTATGTATGTTAAACGATTTTTCCGTCGTTACAGAACCGAGTTCAAAGTGATTTTATTTAAAAGAATGTACTTTCGAGGTGTTGCCATTTCAACAAGTTAGGGGTTTCCAAGGAAACTGAGGAAAATAATAAATTTTCCTCTATGTAGATAATTTAAAGAATTCGACTTCTAGTTTTTTTTAGGTTATCGATTTCAGTGCCATTAATGGATCGATTTTAATCATTTTTTATTTGAAAGAGAATTGATTCTTTTCAAATCAAGTTTGGATCTGGTGATAGGCCCAGGGAAATTGAAGAAAATAAAAAAAAATTGGGTACATAAATGATCGGGCCGAAAGAAATTGAATCCGTTATTTTGCAGTTGTACAGTCACGTGCAATGAAAAGTATACACGGGCAGATTTTTAAATAAATGTTCACTCTTAAAATTTCAAAAACAAATAACCACTTAACAATTCATACTATGTAACCATACGACTTTCTCACAATAATGTATACATCTTTTGCAAAAATATGTAGGTACATAGATTGTTTTCAGATATTTATATTCACGATCACATGCAAATATATGTATCCATTATGAATTACAATAATATGTAAACGATATTATTTTACAAAAATGTAATCAATACTGTTCCACAATAATGTAAGCAATAATACCTGTGAGTTTTTTCTTAAATATGTATACACTATAAAACTTTGTCAGTTTTCACTATTTTGAAGAAATGGTATTAATTTCAATAGCATGTACACAGCGTAATTTTCCTTTTAATGTAAATATTCGTTTTTATATAGTAAATTTTGTTAAGAAGGTAGCCAGAATGCGGCAGCGAGCGGTGACATGGAATCTTTTATTCGGTTATACTTTTCCTATCAACCCTTAACAACCTATTGCAGTGGATTTCAGAATAAATCGTTACCTATACAGGTTTACAGGGTAAGTTGACCTAGATCCGTTGAGGGCGTATAGCTTCCATCATTTCTGACTGACTTGACTAAGAAATATCCTATCCTTAACCTAACAATTTTCGAGATATTCGAATTTATTTGTTTTTTATAAAATTTTCCGGTTTTCGGCTATCAGATTAGATATTTTGAAATGTGTCGGTCTTGTAATTACTATTTTTGAACTTTAACAATTTAAATGCAATGCTTTATGACCGCAATAGCTTAAAGTGATCGTAAGATAACTAAAAAGGACGTCGACGACGGTCTAAAGTAAAAAAAAAATATTTGAAAATTAAAAAGTTAAATTTTCTTTCTGCTCATGTGATTCAGCCTTAGTAGAAGAGTTATTGGTTTGTTTTCTAATTCCTACTCGACTTGACTGTATTTCTGAACTAATTCGTAACTGCTGCGTTAATAAAACGGGCTCTGATTCATGCTTGTGATACGGAACTGTTAAGCTGACGACCTGCACGAATAAGGAATATTGTGCTGATATGTTGATTTGATCACGCTATCCCGATCGGCGAGTGCCGGTTATGTATATGTAATTTATGAAAGAATTCGAGAAATTGGCTCTGTTGCAAGAAGACGTTCAGAATTAAGAAGACCATTAGTGATAGATGACGCCAAAAAACCTACCAATGAGATAGTAAAACGATTTCGATTGGATCCAACTACTTTCTCTTAAATTGCTGCCCGTGATATGGGACTCTCACAATGGAATGGATGCAGTAGAATTATCGAGGCACACCATTGTGCCTAATGTATCGACAATTCTACTGCATCAATCGACGTGGAACATTGTACCTTCTTTCACGACTTATGTTTAGGATTTTGTATGATTAAGTTACATTAAAGAGTCTTGTTCATCTTCACAAGCCATCGCATTAAACATATTTATGAGGTTATCATATTGTGATTACGATTTTTGCTATATCTACTCAATGATCTTCAAAAAATCTATATTAAAGTATGTACTCTTTTACAAAAAAAAAGCGATTGTTACTTGAGTGTGAGGTGATTATTGTGTAGTGTATTCGTTTATTAATTTTCTAGTTCTGAATTTCACTTAACAATTCTGAAAAATATTACGATAAGGTTTTGGAGTAGCCCATCATCGCTTATTTGTATAGTTATCGTCGTTTATTGCAGCACGCACGGGTATTTGTGGTACAAGGCTCGCAGCTGCCAAGACTGACATAACCCAGACCACGGTCGTGGACGTTGTCATTTTGTGCCGGAATGCGTGTGCACTCGTAGTTACTGTCTATGTTATTCAGTGTTGAAAGACATGGATAAACTTTTTCTTTTTTTTTTCAAATAATGGCAACAGTAATTCTGACTGCAACCCTTAATTATCTGTGATTTTTTGATATACCTGTTACTAAATTTGCACAGTATTCAAAATCACCGTGAAATAGTATCCGAATAGCAGATGTCGTTGCATTCATAATTTCCACCACAGTTAAATGCACGTGACAACGCTTTCGGAAGCCAAGTCACGAATCGCGTCATCTGCAGCTAATTTATTACCAGCAAAAGCTCTCTCGTTTCCAGCCTGCTGTAGTTTTGTGTCGGTAATTGCGACTTAATAGACTTTTCTGTTTTTAAGAGATCTAGTTTTATGGTGTACAAATGGGTTGCAGGAAGTCGTGTGTGCCTTTTAATTTCGTGTTTCGTTTTTTTTATTTCTTGTCCCATTTCGACTTTATATTCCAACCGACAAAAGACTGATGAGAATCTCCATTCAAATAATTATATTTTGTGTTAGACTACTCTTTTACAATGGATGCTTGCTGATCCCGCGACTTGGTTAATTTAACAAAAAAGTTATTAACTTCGTTAATTTAGAATTCTTTTAAGTAAAAGGAGCCCAAAGTATTCCAAATTACACATAAGGTAAATTTAATTTTATATTGGTAAAAGTCCCGTCAACATCGGTCCTGCCGTTTCAGTGATTAGCCAAAACGAAGAGACGAAGTTATCCATGTAATCAAAAGCAATTATGTTAACATTTCAAACAGACACTCCAATTTTATCGTGTAGGTATGGATAATATACCCAAAAGATCCCAACCATACATCCTACTAATATTATAAATGCGAAAGTTTGTATTTTTGTTTTTTTTGTTACTTCTTTACGCAATAACAGCTGAGCCGATTTTCATGAAATTTGGCACACACATAGAGGGTAACTTGGATGAACACATAGAATAGTTTTTATCCCAAAAATGTTCCTGCGGGGCCATTAACAGCGCGGGGAACAGCTAGTTTTCAGTAAGACTTTAACCCTACTTGTACAAAAAAGCAAGATGATAGAATGTTGATTCACAGATTTTAATGTGGAACAACGCATGACTTACAAAGTAAATGGATTTTATTAATCCTTTTTTTGTTGGATAAGGACCCCGAAGTTGATTCCGTATGAATTTGGAATACAAATTCAAACTACGAGGGTAGGAAGTAGGGGATGATATATTGTTCCCTCATTAATTTTAATGCTGAGTTGTGTGTACATCTCTTTGTTTTGTATTTCGTTGTTGTAGTTAAAGCAAAAAATCGACTTTGAAAGTGAAAAAATGAAGCCTTTTTGGAATGATGTCGTAAAACTTTTTGTAAAAGAGTATCTTCACGCCCATATCCCCGAAGAGGTAGGCAGAAGCATAACTAGGGCACCCACGTCTAGCCGAAAACACTAAGTCCCACGATGTGATAGGTGGCAAGCTTATCGCCAACCGGGCACATATCCAATCCTGAGCAACATTTTTTTATTATTAGAAAATTGGAAAAACCCAATTTTCTGTTTGTTGCCCGACCCGGGAATCGAATACAAAACCTCTACAGTCAAGTCCGATAACTGAACCGCTAGACCACAGAGGCGATAAAACTTTTTGTTTTATATATGCGACATACACTAATAACAAATAATGTTTAAAATAGGAATACTCAACAGATACTAGCTAGAATAAGATAAAAAACTATTAGAACAAAAATAAAAAAAAGCATAGGCTATTAGATATAGTCCAATAAAAGAAGAAATAATAAGCCTTTAAAAAAATGAAATTGAAAACCCATAAAAAAGTTCATAATTATTTACTTTTCATTTATATTTGCTTTTTCGAAAATTCAATTTTTTGTATGAAAGTTTTTATATACCGTTGAAAGAAAGTTGCGTTGATAAAAAACACATATTACTTTATTACTAAGTATAGTGATAGCGTTCCTTACTTGTTAAATTCCTTGTTAAAGTAAAACTAGTGACTTAACTTCCTAATGGAAAACACAGTCCAGATGTGTAGTCGCAAAATCACGTAGTTGAGGATAGGGTACAGTAAACGAAAGAAATGTCATCATTAGCCATCTTTATCAATATAGTTGTAACGGGGTCAAATATTTTGTTTGTTAACTGTACTAGTGATCAACCGATGCTTGCCACTAACGAGCTTCTTGGTAGTTCCGTTTGGACTATATTCAATTTCGTCTTGAAAATACTTACTCATGGTGTCGCTTCTCGCAGCTGTGTTTGATTGATGTAATGGAGTACTTAATTTATTATGTAAAGAAGATGATTCAATTTGGTATTATGTCGATAAGAGAATTCGTTTTTTTTATTGTAATTACTTACTATAACCAATAATCCAGTTATCCACCTTATGCATAGTGAAAATTCTATCTAAGATAAATGTCAAATGTAGATGCACTAAGTTTGAAATAATATTTGTTGAATGTTCGAGTTTTTTAAGACAAAATCGGTTGAAAAAAGTATCTTTACGCCAACATCTCGGAAGAACTAGGTTAAGACACAAATAGGGCATCTGCAACTAGCCGAAAACACTAAGCCCCACAATGTGATAGCTGGCAAGCCTATCACCAACCTGCCACATATCAAATCTCGGGCAAGAAGTCCCTACCTTCGAAGACCACAGAGGCGATTGAAGATAGAAATCACCATATATCACGACGATGAAATTTAATGTATTTAATAGAAGATTGACCTATGTACAAAAATGCATAGCCAAGGCTCAAATCACGCCGAGCAAGTATACTCGATTTACCTAAAATTTAACGTTTTTTAATGGTAATTAAAAAACGTTTGTTCAAGACTCATATTATGCTCTAATTGTAGCTATTGTAGCAAAGATATATATATATATATCTTCTATTAGTTTTGACGTCAGCCTATTTAAAAGGTACGTAGTGAAACCCCCTGGTGTAATTGACAAACATGTTGGGTCGTGCTAAAATTAATTTAAGACCACCTCAGAATTTATTACCTACCTTTTTTGTGATATTGAAAGGCAAACAAGTAGACGGATTTCCTGATGGTAAGAAATTCACGGTGCGTAGAGGCAGCAAAGGTGAAAATGGTGCGCTGCTAACCTGAAGCCGCCGAGTACAACTAAGTTTACCGACAACCATAATCTCTAAACTGAAACTGATGTTATGGCCGCAGGAATAGGCAAGGCTGTGGTAGCAATCCGGGCGAGTCTCTGCAAAACTCACCTAGTGTCATGTCACGGTGATAGGGACGGTATATCTTCGCTCGTCCTTTACGAGGTGCCTGGCACTTTCTTTGCAGATGGTCTATTTTGCAGAGGAGCCCGGACCAACCGAATAATTAAACCCGTGTAATCGCATAAAAAATACACAATAACAAGGTACAGTCGAATTGAGAATCTCCTCCTTTTTGGAGTCGGTTGATAATAATGTTTTCAAACGTCACAGTACACTTTCAAAACAAATTTACCAGCATACGTAGCTTTATCATATTAATTAAGCGCAGTAAAAGTGCAAAAACCTACTCTAACTATTTCATTGGATAGCACGTCGTGATTTGATATATTTTTTTTCTAAACATACCAATTTGTTCAGAAATTGTCCCACTTATCTTGTCGACCTCATCATTGATGTGGTCGTAAAGATAAGCGAAAATGTATGTTTAATACACTCTTACTACTCCATTATCAAATACACTAACTCAAAAAAAACACTTAGTTTTAACATGATCCGACTCGTGGTAAAACTAACATCTTTTTAAAAAAAGAACCATAAAAATCGGTTGGCTTATTGGCGGAGTATTACAACGTAACAGAAATACAAAAAAAAACCTTCGAGTTGAGAATCCTCTCTTTTTTGGAGTCGGTTAATAACTATTTTGAAACTTCACAATTTCAAAACGTACTTACCATCATAGGACGTAGCTTTATCTTAATAAAAACCTTGCAAGTCGTTTTACCCGCAGTACTACGAGTATATTGGCTACGAAATACAAATGTTTGCTACGAAATGCTACGCTTTGCTTTTACAAGGTCTGGCTCAGTGTTATCTATGCCGCTTACTTCCGGACTAAATCAATGTACCGCAGATTACGTGAGCGTGCAGGTTTTTGGGAATATTTTCCTTTGCCGCTATGTGAATATTAAATTTTAATCCTCAGCTTACATACCGACTGCGGTCGGGACTTGCTTCCTATTTGATATAACGATTTCGCGGTAAACCTCGCAACCTTTATAGTTTGCGATATTCTCTTTTTTTTTTGGGAAATTGAATTTAACTGTAATATCGTATAGTATATTTAATTATTCATGAATTAAATTACTATGGCTTTATTTATGGCATTTTTTTATAAACAGCATTTTTTGAATTCTCATTAGGATCATTGGAACTTATCATATAATATCTTATTGGATCATGTTAACTGAAATTTATGAAAATTAAATTTATTTATTTGCGCAATATTTGTGTTGAGTGATGTTACAAAATTGTTTAAGTATTCCAACACATTCAACTGTATTATTGTGCGCAAATGTTTTAATATTTATAACAAAAAATAATCACAATTCATTTAATATTGAAACTTATTTTTTTGTTTATTACAAGAATAACTATCACTGTAAACAATTTTAATATCTATACTATATTATAATTTGTAAATAAATTTATCTAGGTAGTACAGTTTCGAAGTGGCTTGTCCAGATTGGTACTACCGCCTTACCTATTTAGCGCTTGCCGTTGACGTGTTCTACTTCGGCGGATAAGGTAGCTGGTAAAGGCGGTGGCGTGAAATCCGTCTGCTTGTTTGCCTTTCAATATTATAAAAAAAAAACTGTTTCACACAAACTACCGTAGCCATGCTTGCATTAACATCAACCCAAAGTGAATTATCGCCTTCCACTCGCACATATGTTTTATAGTTCACCCGCACACTTGCTTTACAATATAAACACATAAACTGTCTAGCACGCAGCAGGGACCCGTCTATCCCATAATCCGGCAAAATGTCCTAAAGTTCCTTACGTACAACCCTATCAAACACTTTTGCGAGATCCACAAACCACAGAAAAGCCTCTAACCCACAGCCAGATGCCTTCCTACGATGTCGCGAAGCGAATATTTTGTTATGTATTTTCAAATGAAACCAAAACCAAAGAGACGGAAAATTTTAGATGTCAGATTAATCCGAACAAATTCAACTGTAATTAATGATACAGTGATAATTGTAAATCAATGTTTTCCGAGTGAAAGATTAAACGTCTCTAGAAATGTCTTCTTCTTCTTCTTCTTGTTTTATAAATATGGCTTTCGATCGTTATTTACTACTACTTTGCGAATGTCAAGTTAGTTTTGAGTTAATTAATTCTTATACAGTTATTAGTCACTAGACTAATAACTGTATAAGAATTAATTAACTTGACATAGTATGTCATGTCAGGTCAGGGTCTTGATTAAAGTGGTGGTTTCGTTACTCAAGCTCAACTAGGAGATTTGACTTTAGCGAGGAAATAGACGATACACTAATTTCTTCATGATTATTTAATTTGTGCACTTTCACTGAATAAAATTAATCTAAATTAATCAATTTCACTCAATATAAACACGACATTCAATAATAATAATGAAATAATTACGACCACCTTCATTCACGATGGCGCCAAAACTCTTCTAGAAATGTCAAGTACAGGCTAATCTGACAGCACTAAAAGTGTTATTTCTCTTTTTATTGCTTTCGTTGAAAGAAGATAGCGTTAACTTATAATTAGTTTAGTAGCTCGCAACAAAATTACCACCAATGTCAATCTTCTATTCGCTCTGTGTAGCACATATACACAAATGGTATTAATTTAATCTCATTCTTTAGTCACTTGTCACACTACAGCCCGGTTTGGCTACCGCGTATCAGCTGTGCCAGCCGCAACCAACTCGAGTGACATGGGTCGCGGAAAATTTGATGACACAAATCTGAATTGAAACAATTCTGTATGTGTTCCGAATGAAAAGGCCCATTTATTATCAAGCATACATTTTTTTATCTTCCGTTATCATGTTCTGTGCATACGTAAGTATTTGGATTATTAATTCTTCGTTTCTGTTTATTATGAACGAATAATATAATTTATAAATTGTAAACCGCTATTTATGTGATATTACAATTTCTATGACAACACTTAATGCAAGAGTAGGATTGCCATCTTAAAAGTTTGTCAGCCAGGACAAGAAAACTGAGATCTCCAAATTTTGGAGTTTTTTTTGGATTTGGAGCTTAAGGTATTGCCAGGACGTTTGAACGCAGTGTTTCTTTCTGAGTTGCAAAATAGAGTTAAACATAGTTTTGATGATCATAAATCAATATTTATTTATTTTTATACTAATAACTAAATTAGATCTTTAAAACAAAACAATATCTTCTTAAAGTTTTAAAGAACTAAAAGCAGTATTCCTTAATCTCGTTATAAAAAAATAAAGCTTCGCGGGGAATTGGAATACATTAAACCCGGACTATAAATAAATTCCCTCCTAGATGCTTCCCGGACGCGTTCTGAACTAGGTAAACCTCAGGGAAACCCAGACGGGTGGCAACCCTGTGAAGAAACTTTTGGCTTATAGATCAATAGAGTTAATGTCGTTGGCTAGTTTACTTGGTAGTCACGGACTAACAAGCAGATATATTTTATATACATACATTTGATAAGTTTGGGAAAAAATCTGTCTCTATCCACTTGATTCTTAAATAAGCAACCCAGCAAAAAAAAAATGAGTTTACGCTTTAATCAGATACGTTTAAACCTAAAGAACTTGTTTTTGAATTATTTATTAATACGTGGTTTAAGCGAGGATAATTATACGTCTTTATTTTAAAATAATTTAAGTTTTAGACAGACTTTCAGCTAGAATGCTATTAAAACTATAAATATATATCAGCATAATATATACATGATATTCACCCTGACACGAGATACGCGATGACAAATGGGATAAATAAAACATGGCTTAGTCCTTTTATAATTCCACAAACTTGTGTTGTTCCAAAGTAACTTGGTCAATAAATCTTCACACATTCGCTATATTAATACCAAGACATCCACATAATGAAATAACTTACTTGTCTCTCTTGATACTTACAAATCTAGTATAACGATTTACATCAAGAAAATGTCCAAAACTGCTGTATAATAAAATGTCGTAACTACAAAACAGTCGTAACTGTCTGTACTTTTGTTTAACTTAAGAGATAGCGTTGTTTCTATCTAAGCGGATTTCCCCAAGAGAACTTAATCAATTAATTAATTTAATATACAGTTGAAATCATGGGCCACAATGAGTACAGGCTTTTAACAAAACTAGTAATTGTATGTCGTGTTTATTTAACTGATTACAATGAATTTTCAATCTCATGCTTTTAATTATTATATATATATATATATTTGAAGCATAAATTAAGTCAAACCATTTTTATTACGTTAGTAAATCAATGTCATGATTTAATTAATCGTCTAAACTGAAATGACCTGTCCCGCTATCGCATTTACATGCGATTACATACAGATATATTAATTGTAATATGCGCGTAATACACAATAAAACACGATTATAAATAGACATTTAGTTACTTCCTTTTCTTGGAATGCTTCGGATTTGTTGTCCAACTAGTTTTTTTTGTACTAACGCGAGAAAGAGCAGATGTTTTGTTTCATACAATATGACAACATTTCAATAAGCAAAGAATATTGTCAACGGTGAAATGTGGCCAGTTGACAAATCTGTACAGTAGTACTATTTAAATTATGCGCGTTAGCTATATTCGTCAAGCTTCGGAAATCCGAATGTATTTTAAAGATATCTATTTAGTACTGTACGCATACGGATTGCAATTCTCGAAAAATTTTAATTATTTTTTAAGATATACCTCAGTGTAATGATTCAAAGCTGTGCTAAGGTAGAGTTTAAGATGGAGGCACATTCAATTACAACAAGCCTAATAGAGCTACTAGATGGTTGTAATCGTGCCTTCTAATAAACCTGACTTCGGAAGAAACTTTGTTTTCTTCTTCCGATTACTTTTAAATTTGGATACAATCTATGGTCCAGACGGATGCAAAACCAATGTTTCCAACTAATGTTTATAACCTTCTAGAACGTCCTTAACCGTTATTAATATTCCGCACTAACACATATATACAGGGTTACTTGTAACTAACGCACAACCTTTCTAGGGTGGCTTTAGTACATCCAAAGCAACTATTTTTGTTCTACAGCTTTTAGGAAAACGCGAAAAGAGAATTTGGTTCTCCATAAGTTTTGTCAAAAGACGATGAACTTTTTGTATGGAAAACCAATTTTTTTTGCGATTTTCTAAAAGTTGTTGCTTTTGATGTTCTCATGCCACCCTAGAAAAGTTCTACGTTAGTTACCAGTAACCCTGTATATATGCATTAATTTCGTAGTGAGACATTTTTTTTTAACTTAGACGTTCTTTACCTGTGTATCATTGCTTACTAGTAGTGCTAGTAACACTTTCGTCAACCCTTGTTGATAAGCGTATAGAACGTCAGCAAGAATGTAATGAAAATATGTAAAAATATAGGTCAGTGTGATTAGTAGATGCATAATAGCAACTAACAGACGCAGTCAGGAGGTGAATAAATAAAACATAGCTGCGGCCTCTGATTACTCTACAAAGTTGTACTATTACAACGTTGCTAAGTTGTTGAAACTTTACTTAGTCATAAAAGTAAGGGTCTTTTCATACGATGGTGTTTCACTCACTGACGATGAGCGTTTTTTGTGAGTTTATGATCTGCTTAGCTTTTAGTATTGAATTATATCTGTGCGTTTATTTTGAATTTATTATATTTTATTGAATCAGGCGTTACTTTGCGGAAATCCATTATAAAAGATGTAAAATAAGCCGACCGAGTCAACTCGTGTGTCGTCGTTTGTACGGTACGGTCGAATTCCTAAGGATGCCTCGGTGTAGAGGCGAAACGTACGTCGAGTGCGATTTGGTGTTCTCTGTGGTGAGTGCTTCGACAAAGTTGGCGAAGGACGTGACAAGTGGTTTTGTTTCCCTTGTTCGGACTCTATTTGTGATCTGGTCGCGGAGGTGGGAGGTGGGAACTTTAGGTAGGGTTGTCACATGTAAAGAACGTGACAATTTATATTGTTTCCCGAGCTCTTCCTATATTCGTGTTCTGGTCGCGGAGGTGGGTGGTGGGAACGTCAGTTAGGCTTGTCACATTCTGTGTCGTTTGGAGGATTATTTGCCACAACGGTTACACTGCTTACGCGGAATTAGCAAAATAAAGGCTTATTTTACATCTTTTTGAATTTATTATGTTTATTGAATTTATTAATGTATTTTATAATGATATATTTTGTAATATTATATTGAATCATAACAGTGAGATCCGAGAAAGAGTGTTACTGAAAGAAAGTGTTGGTGATAAAATGCGAAAGGGCATGATTTGCTGGTTCGGTCATGTAGAAAGAATGACAGATAAAAGATTGACAACGCAGATATACAATGCGAATGTGAATGGATGTAGGTACCCTGGGAGACAAAGGTTGACATTCCACGATCAGATCACTCGGATATTATCCGAGGGTGGTGTCAAGAGTTTCCGAAACCGTTGCGTTTATATAAAAACGGTAATTAATGTGACGGAAACCAGACAGGTTTGTCAGGATCGTGAGGTCTAGCACTCTATACTCTCTGCCTACTCCGTAATGGACTAGGCGTGAAGATATATTTATGTATGTTGTATACATTTGTACCGAAACAAAATTAAATAGAGTGAAAATTTAATGCGCATTTTTGTTTTTGCGTATATGCTAGTAGAACTTCGCGTACCACACAAATTAAATCCTGAGTTACATGAATAATAGTGCAACATATATGCATTTAAAATGATAAATGTAGACTTACAATTCTTTAGTATATTTTTATATTTTTAATTCGTTCTCTTTTCGCGCATTTAAAGCGATATATATATTTGTTGATCGTTTTGAATGTTTCAAGTGATTGCGTTGCGTTTATTGGGCGTCGCATTTGCGGTCAAGACGCGTGCTTAGTCTCGTGTGACAAAGCTCTAAAAGCAAACTGTAGACGATGATCATGCAAATGTTTTTTTATACTAATTTGATATTTTTATAATAAAAATGTTTTTGTGACAGAATAATTGTGATAGTACTGAATATTTTTAATTTCTTTTTTATTTAAATTTACAACACCAGGAAATAATATAATATATTCCTTGTAAGATATAGGATATTGTAAATCTAGTACCGTTACTCTAGACTATAAACAGAAGCATGTGCATAATAAATTCATGTTAAAGTTTGCCCTTGTTTGTCTCCTGATAAATATCTCGTAAGAGCTTTAACTATTCCCCCAAGGTGCAATTAATGTGCTGCATATGGTATGAAGGCGTCTTCAGCATTAACGTCTCTCTTCAACATATGATAGATTGTAATTCTCTTGTGTGTTTGTTGGTATATGTTTTAGGCACATTTATTTTACTCTCAGATCCATTTCTTAAAATATTGTGTCCATTTCAATTTACAAACATTTTTACCTCCGTGTTGGGGCTCCTTTTCAGAATAGACCATCTGCCTTCCTGCCAGGCAGCTCGTAAAAGGCAAGCATAGGCTTACTGTTACTAACACCTTGATATCTGACTAGGTGGTAAAGCTTCGCAGCGACTCGCCCGGATCGGTACCACCGCCTTAACTATTCTTGCCGCCATAATGTCAATGCTTGTCGTTGACGTGTTCCGGTTCGGAGAGTAAGGTAGCCGGTAAACTTACTTTTGCTCGAGGCCAAAAACCTGGCCTGCGGATGGCAACGCACCATTACCACCTTTGTTGTCTCAAGCCGGTGTGATTTTCTTGCCATCAGAATAACCGTCTGCTTGTTTGCTGCCTTCCAATACCATAAAAAATCCATGTTTTAGGACATTCAGTTTCCCTTTTTCGATTTAAATTCGTTTTTAAGCAAGTAATAAGTTTATAATAGTCAATCTACTCACAACTAAAACTCAAAAGAAGCGTTTTAAAGAGTACTCGATATACGGCTTTCATTCCCGCGTCGAGAAACGATATGACAATGTAAAGTAAAAGAAGTATCTCCCATATACCCGAAGAGGTAGGCAGAGGCACAACCAGGGCACCCACGACTAGCCGAAGACACTAAGTCCCACAATATGATATGTGGTAAGCCTATCGCCAACCATATATCCAATCTCAAGCAACATTTTTTTTATTAAAAAATAGGAAAAACCAAATTTTCTTTTTGTTGTCCGACCCGGGATTCGAACCCGGGACCTCAAGCAGTCAAGTCCAACACCTAGACCGCTAGACCACAGAGGCGAGAAAGGAAAATGTGAATTTTTAATTTTCTTAATTGCCCGGCATTGCATAACCGGGATTGGTTATGCAATGTCGGGCAAATGTTATTATGTGCCTGGTTGGTGTTAGGCTTACCACCTGTCACATTGTTGGATGTAGTATATTCGACTAGTCGTGGGTGCCTAGTAAAGCTTTTGCTTACCTCTTTAAGTCACGGCCGTGAATAAATTTTTAGTTATGTTAAAAAAACTTAAGATCGTTGTTGATTTTTAACTCTTATTTATAGTATATTGCATATCGTGAGGCACTGCTCTAAATGTATTTTTGATTTGGTGAATACGATGTATTTTATTTTATTGTTATCAGAAAGATAAAGCGCTAAGTGTAGTATTTTTAGCATACAATTTTTAAGT
The DNA here is from genome assembly GCA_002245475.1 of Calephelis virginiensis. Classification (NCBI taxonomy): domain Eukaryota; kingdom Metazoa; phylum Arthropoda; class Insecta; order Lepidoptera; family Riodinidae; genus Calephelis; species Calephelis virginiensis. Next base: position 78,234 of record NJDC01001600.1, read on the forward strand.
TTATGTATGAAATGAATCCCCATTTTCCTTGGTTATAGCATCACACCTGAAAGGATGGACCAATTTCCCTAATTCCTATTTTGTTGGGCTAATAAGTATCAGGAGAAGATTCATATGAAAAACATAATATTCATAATTAGGACAAAATAATGTCAGGTCAGCTGCTAGAATGATAATATTCCGAAGAATGTTTTACCTAGTTTGTAATTTCCCTCAAAATGAAGTTAAAATCTGTTTGAGAAGATAAAATTATTTTATGACGAACGCTGCGGCTGTCCGCGTTGTAGTTGTTCTGTTCATAAAAAAGAATCTCGTCACTGGCAAATTGTGTACAAAAAGAGGTTGAAAATTTTCCGTTCTGTTGCTCTAATTAGTTTTCCGTCATTGTACTGGGGAACGAGATGTAAATAAAAGGTTTTCTTACTGTAAGACAAATTGCACGACTCAGTAATTAGTGATGCCCGCGACATCGTCATTTTTCTCCGCAGCTGGCTTGATTGTCTTAGATTCATTGTTACATAATCTATTGATGGCATTTTTTCAGAAGCATTTAGGGTACCGTACTTCGAACAGAAAAAACGGAATATTCACTCGATAATTTTGTTGTCCGCCCGCTCGGCTATTAGGTCCCTTTCCGTCTATTGCTTAGGGACGGTAGCTGTATCAAGCTGAAATTTATCTCAAATATTCAGGTTTGTGATGAGTGCCTTTAAGCTGTAAAATTAAACTTCTCTGTCAATGAAATTCGATGTGGTAAATTTTACTAATTTTACAGGATTATACAGAACCCTTGTTGCGCGAGTCAACTGCACTTGACCGGTTTTAAATGGTAAAAATAAACGCCGACTATATATTTAACTGGGATAGGTTACTTCCGAAACTGTGATTATAGCTTTGTCATTTATATACAAAAAGTTTTTTTTTTTTGCTGTTGATGGAAATATCTGTGGGAACACTTTTCATCACACACCCACAACACGCACGTGCGCGCACACACACACGCACATACGCGCACGGAAATAAAAATAGAATCTATTTACAAATGTTCACTTTCGCATTTACAATCGCAATGTAAATCCTACCAATGTTATAAATGCGAAAGTTAGTAAGAATGGAAAAATGTTTGTTACTCTTTCACGCGTAAACTACTGAACGGGATTAAGATGACACTACACTTCAAAATAACACATAAGCTACAATTTATAAAAAAAACAGGTTGCACTCCGGGAGTGCCTGCAAAAGTGAAAACTTGAATATTAACGTTGTGCATTTTTGATATTTTGGAATGGTTAGGGAATAATTTTGCACGAATTGCTTTAATTATCGGTATGAAAGTACTATAATTTATGTGGTAGAGTACAATGTTCATATATTGTGCTATCGTACGCAAACATGACACGAACATTCGCGCAAGCGGCCTTCGCCGTCTTATTTGTTCAGGTCACGTGTCCTGACCCGAGTTTAGAAGTTTTTACCCATTCCAAAAAAAGTGCGCAACGCCGCTTAAGAAGTTTTCAATTAAAAAAAAATATTGGACATGCAGACGAAGCCTTGATTGGAAGCTAGTACGTAATACGATATGAAAAATCGTCTCTTGGAAACTAATTAGTAGTTTTTATGCAAAATAAAAAAAGAGATTGATAAAAAGTGTAAAGTAGGTATTAGTAATGATTACGTTGAAAACATCAAGTATTTTGTTCGATTTCTGTTTATTAAATAAGGCTTTTCACCTACTCTGTATGAGTCTATTAAAGTTTGTTCACAGGAATTTAATAAGATAGCCATCTGACCTCTATCTCAGGGTCCAACCACTTGGCCAAAACGATGGAATTCAGTCGTAAAGTCCCGTGAAACCATTGGTATAGATATATGGGCATTCACTCTGCCTCTTGTAAATCCTCTAAGAAAATTACTTGGCGAATCTTGTACCTTATAGAAAAGCTTTCAAACTAAACATATACTTAATGTTACCATTATCGGGACCCTTTTCCTTTATTTCGCTCTATGTGTTACGAGAAGTAGTTTATTTTTGTGTGGAATGATGCGTAGGATTCGGAAGAGTTTTTATCATAGGGTCCCGGTGGAATATCATCATTGTGATTGTTAAAAGACCTCCTCTACACCATACATAAGTTTATTATATTGGTTTATTGGTATGTCTTAACAATAAAATTACAAGAAAGTGTCGTTCAAGTTGTAAATATTATCTATATATAGAAAAACCAATTGCTGTTCGTTAGTCTCGCTAAAACTCGACAAGGGCTGAACCAATATGGCTCATTTTGGTTTTGAATGATTTGTTTATTTATTTTAATTTTTCTTATTCAAACTGAACTGGTGAAACGAAGTTCGCCGGGACAGCTAGTTGTTAATGGTTTGTATATAACTCTCTACGAAAATTAGTGAAAACATGAATAAAAATAATAGCTAAATAATTATTTGAAATGTGTACTCGTAAATACCTCTGATATCAATAATACTAAATTAAAAAATGTACAACAACTTCCCGAAACCTCATGTAGATGAAAACTGCTTTGATCTCGTAAACTTAATTAAAAACAAAAAAGCCTAATTAAAAAAGCCTACGATGACACACACACACACACTCACACACACACACACACACTCACACACACACACACACACACACACACACACACACACACACAAACACACACACACACACACACACACACGCACAAATACACATCAACAAGTCAAACTTGGAACACTCCAAAATAAGTTTGCAAAATAGAGCTGCGATTTTAAGTATTTTGCCAACTATTTTGTTTAATTAAAGCATCCCAGTCCTATGATAGATAGAGAGCTAAGCTACTTAAAGTATCTTCACGCCTATATCCCACCAGTAGTAGACAGAAGCACAACTAGGTAACTAAAAAAAAGTAAAAAAAGGTATCTTAACTCCCATATCCTCGAAGTGGTAGGCAGATGCACAACCAAGGCAAACACGACTAGCCGAAGATGCTAAGTCCTACAATGTGATAGGTGGCAAGCCAATTGCCAACCGGGCATATATCTAATCCCGAACAAGTTTTTTTTATTAATAAATTGGAAAAAACACATTTTCTTTTTGTTTTTTTTTTTTTTTGCCCGACCCGGGTATTTAACCCGGGGCCTCATGAAGTCAAGTCTGACACCTGGACCACTAGACCACAAAGGCGATAATAAGCTAGCTAACTAAGCTTCTTTATTTTTAATTCTCGTCTATTTTCCAGATTGAAACTACACTACTACTAAAGTTATGGTTACTGCCGCTATTAATGACCGATAGCAACTCTGCAGCTTACACCTAACCAATTAACTTATTTTCATTTCTTCCTTTTTTAGAAAGATTTAATTACTTAAAGTTAAATGTGTAAGAGTATATTTTAAGATATAATTCGTTTCATCAAATTCGGTTAAGACTAAGCGTTCACAATCGTATTTGATAATTGATGAATAGTTATAATGGTTCGATGCCATTCATGTAAAGCCGCGGGAGTATCTAGTTTAAATGAATGAAGATACGACGATCGTAGAATAAGATAGTAGCAGCAGTCTTACAACGTTACGACTAAAAGATACCCTACACTCTAGCAGGGAACATAAAGATAGGTAGCACTGACGTTATTAGAAATAAAGTGGAGCGTTGCTTTCAAAAGGGTTTGCTTTTACCTAGCTATGATTCACAGCACTTGTTTTTTTTATATTATAGGAAGGCAAACAAGCAGACGGATTTCCTGATGGTAAGAAAATCACGCCGCCTAAAGACACCAAAGGTGGTAATGGTGCTTTGCCAACCTGAGGTCGGGATGCTAAGCCTCGAGCAGAAGTAAGTTTACCGGCTACCTTTTCCTCCGAACCGGAACACGTCATGACGTTATGGCGGCAGGAATAGGTAAGGCGGTGGTACCAATCCGGGAGAGTCGCTGCGAAACTCTACCACCTTGTAGAATAAAATAAATAAATATTCCTGGACAAGTCGCACAGATTGAAAGCAAACAAATTAAACGCTTATGTTATGGGTGTTAGTCAACGATTATAATAATACATTTAAATATATAAATTGATAACAAAATATTTAATAAACACCTAGACCCGTAAATGCAAACATGAGAATATTCATCACACAAATGCCTGCCCTCGTCGGGGATCCAACCCGAGCCTTGCGGTTAGTCGGTGGAGTTAGGCGTGTAAGCTAGCGCTTCTAAAAAGCAGACGGTCTATTTTTTGAACCTAACTTATGTACATTAACCTAAATTACAAGATCAGCACCAGCGGATTGATGAAGCAGATATACAATGCGAATGTAGAATGTAAATAAAATGGAATGTGGATAAAATAGAAAGGTACTCGGGGAGACCAAGGTTGACATTCCACGATCAGATCACTCGGATATTGTTCGAGGGTGAGTCTCCGAAACCGGCTTGTTTGTATGAAAAGGGTAATTAATGTGCAGGAAGCCAGACAGGTTTGTCAAGATCGTGAGGTTTGGCACTCGATACTCTCTGCATACTCCGTACGGGACTCGGCGTGAAGATATCTATGTATGTAGCACCAGCGGACGATTGAGTCATCATATCCCGATGCTGGTGAATTTGAATTTAAAATGTATAAATATTTTATTAAATAAATGCTATTCACAACGAGGAATGAATTAACCAACGTGAAATTGTTTGATTAAATGTGCAACTCGATTTGGTAATCTAAAATTCATACGGGTTCGAGCAATAAAATGGTATACCGTGTACACAATTGATTGTTTCCAATTCAAACGTGGCCTGATTGCGGCTTAGTCAATTATTCTTGAAGCAGTATGCAACTAGGTTTCAATATTGACAATGTGCATCCTAGTATTTATTGTCTTTGCTGTTTGGACGGTTGCATATGTTGACGGCCGATATGATTATGTTAAATTTGGACGTAAGTATGTTGTTTTTAAATTTTGACCGTGTATCGGAATTGCAGTGAACAGTAGCCTAACTCGGCTTTGTTATAGTAATAAGTACCTACGGCCGAGCGGTGCGTCAACACGCGATAGGGCTATGCGTCTTCATTGCTATAACTACATCTGCCTATTTGAATTTGGTGATCGTAAATATTGTATTTTTTAAATGCTGTATTAATTGTTTTTTGCCATATTACATAAGTTCACAAATCGCACTAAAATCTATTAATTATACAAAAAAATGTTTACATATGTTTACATTACATCGACCTTTCGTCACAAGGTGTGCCCTTGTGATGGTATACCAAGTGCCTACCTAACGCGTGAAGTGTTGGTGAACGCTTTTTTCGCAACGAAATAGTTATTTATGTTACTAACAAACATACCCCCCCTCTCATTCTCTCCGCGACTCAACTGATTTTAATATATGGCTTGAGTGTAACTTACAAATCAAATTGGTATCTGAGATTTAGTTTTTATTACCAATTAAAAATATCTTCTTCACGCCCATATCCCCGAAGAGGTAGGCAGAGGCACAGCCAGGGCACCCACGACTAGCCGAAGACACTAAGTCCCACAATGCGATAGGTGGTAAGCCTATCGCCAACTGGGTACTTTTCCAATCCCCAGCATCATTTTTTTCCATTAGAAAATTGGAAAAACCCAATTTTCTTTTTGTTGCCCGACCCGGGATTCGAACCCGGAATCTCATGCACAATTGGCCTTACGTCTCAACCTCAGTTCAGCGTCGCACCATCACATACCATCACAATTATGGAGTCTATAGGCCACTATTGTCTCACTATCAGGAGACACGTAAGCTTGTTCGCTGTTCTCACACATAAAAAATAGTAACCCACCTTATATCATGTGTTACCCTAGAAATTGATGGACTAGGTGTACACTAAGAGCTTTCTCCAGCGGGGAGCTAGACTCTCCCCCTTCGTCATAAACGTAATACTACATGTCTTCAATGTTCGTAAAGTCAATCTTTAACCTTCTTCAGTCTTCAAGAAAACTGCAAACGTTCTTTTTGCCATGGCAATAATATTGTGTTTTTTTCAGGCATATAATACAAAACTCAAATTTCCAAGTAACCCTTAAAATTTGTTTTATGTTCTTAATTTGTAACGCGAGACCCCTTATCAACCGGACCTTTGTCATTTTATAAATGCTTAAAGTTTTAATAGGTTTTTACTTTGCTACGATAAACCGAATTTTGTAGTAGCTCCATAATTCTTACCTGGGTTAGAAGTGAAACGTTCAGCTTTTATGAAATAATCGTGGGACGAAAGCGTCGAATCCGCGCTATTAACATCGATCGCCGTTCAAGAAAACGGTCTTTAAGTGCTCAAATAGAATGAGCTTGCTAAGAAAGTGCGACCAAATGTTGCCATTTAGATGCGATTCATGTGCAAAATCGCACAAATCACACTCAAAGTAGTGAAACTTAGTTTTCTAATTATATGAACCTGTTTATTAATTAATTATCTGTCCTGTCTTAAAAGTCCTTCCAGTTTCCTTTTTGCGCATACCTTTGAAACATTAAAAGCCATAAATTTAAAATATGAAATCCCTCGACTTGTCTTTATCACCATTAAACCTAGCTTGATAAATAATACTTATTGCATACAAAAATGTTTAAATGATAGCTTGTCTAAACTAAGAATCGAATCAATCGAACTACACAAGATGTAAAAAATATAGTTTCGAAACAAAAACGTGAATTCTTTTTTTCGAGTTTTGATACGTTAAAAAAAAGATAGATCCGTTTTAAAGACATTTAAATCCCAGTCTAACATTGCGAATCATATTATGTTGGGTGATTGTAATCTGTTCAATCTTTTCGTTAGTAGCGCCTTCAATGTCAATTGAAATATTTAAAAAATGTATATTGTATCTTCATGCCCATATCTCCGAGGAGCTAAGTAGAGGCACAACCATGCCCAAGACTTGCTGAAGACATTAACTCTGGCAATGTGATAGGTGGTAAGCCTATCGCCTACCGGGCACATGTCGAATCTTGAGCAACGTTTTTTTCTTTTTCCTTTTGTTTCCCAACCCGGGACCTCAAGCAGTCAAGTCTAACAACAAGGCCGCTAGACCACAGAGGCGATAAATTACGCATTACGCATTATGGAAAACACCTGTGGTGTCTGTTAAATCCAATCTAACCAGTAATATCACTTATGTAACTTATCGGGGGGTGAGTCTGATCAAATACCACAGTATTTAATCAACGAAGTGCGCTAAGTAGGTCATGAAATTGAAGCAATTATTCACATTTCTGAAATGAGAGATAAAGAATTTCCCGCAGTATTTAAAATGCAAACAAGATTATAAGATTGAAAGAGATTTCATTAAAAAATGAAGATTGAAATAAGAAATAAATGAAGATTCGACTTCATATTTGACAGTTAACTTCAGTTTGTTTAATTAGAAATTCAATTCACTGGATTTGAATTGTAATAAAAGTTTATACTAACAATTAATTTATTTAAATCACTTTCATTTTTTATTGTAAACTTTGATGAGTTTATTGTTTTATCTTATTGGGAAATGTGTCTTAGGCATCCAAGTATTTTAGTTACTCATACGAAGTAGAAATTACGAAGAAAGTATTTATTTGTATGTAATGCAAAGTGTAACGATTCATACACTTAGTCATAGTGGCGAGTACTGACGTTGTAGCAGCAGGACTACGTAACGTGAAAAACTCTGGTCATAAACAGTTCAGGAAATAAAGTGTGGTATACCTTCATTATGTGGCAGCGTTTCTGTAAAGCAAAATCGGACGTTTTGGCCATGTTAACTGTTCCGTCCGTCGTAGCGTCGGTATTCGCCACCGTGTTGTTTTATATCTGAAGGTAGGGTAAGAATCACACGTGGCCTAAGATTTCAACATCTCGAGTAACTCGAGTAAGCGACTCGTTAGTAACACCTTTCTCTCTTGACCGCCTCGTTGGTCGAGTAGTTAGCGTACACGACTAACTACATCGACCAACCGCGAGGCTTGGGTTCCATTCCCGACGGGGGCAGGCATTTGTGTGATGAACATTTAGATGTCTGCATTTCCGGGTCTGGGTGTTTATTAAATGTATTCTGGTATCTATTTAAGTATTTATATGTATTAGTATCGTTGACTAACACCCATAACACAAGCATATAATTTGCTTACTTTGGGGTTAGATTCAATTTGTGTGATTTGTCCAGGGATATTTATTTATTTTTTTATTTATCTTGGACATCACGAGGACGATTGTCTCACACTAAAAGCAGAGCCGTTTTGATTGCTACCTTGTAACACATAACTATGATGTCTATCACGAGCTGCCTGGGAGAAGTATGGACAGTAACCTTAGTGATGTTAAAATATAGGCTTTATCTTGATAAATGATTCTCATTATTATTATTATTATTAACTCTTTACTATACACAACAGAAATTCCAGAAAAACTTAAGATTAAAAAAAAAGTAAGTTCAAAGGGCGAAATTATCTCTAATGAAAGAATTTATTCCAGCCAACCCGTTAAAGGAAAACAGTGAATGAAATATATAGACCTGATGTACAAAGCTGTACTAAAAATGGCTTGATACATATAAATACCAAATTCTTGGCTATACATATACATGTCAGGATAGGCTGGTATTTAATTGTTTTAATTTTTCGTAAGTCAAATTGTGGTAACGCGTTCGAGTGACTTCAATCATAATCATATTTTATGATTGAAGCCACTCGATCTCCAAGCCATCTCTTGTCTTAGTTTCCAATTTAATTTTATAATTAAATTGCAGGTGCTGATGATGGTCCTTTCCCCTCTAGCTTAAAAAATATGCCGTACTATTGCTACCAAGCTCCTTCCAAAGGCCCATGTGGTGGCATGTACCTGGTTTGGTTCTACGATATCATAAGACGGAAATGTATGCCCATGATGTATTCTGGATGTGGGGGGAACGAGAATAGATTTAACTACAAAAACTCATGTATTTTGCATTGCGAGCGCGCGAGGATGATATAAATTGTTTCTTTTGATTGGTGTTTCTGTAAAAGACGTTCTAGACGGTTGTAAAACCGTCGCCTCGTTGGTCAAGTAGCTAGTGTACACGCCTTACTACACTGACCAGCCGCGAGGTTTCGATTCCCGACGGGGGAAGGCATTTGTGTGATGATCATGTAGATGGCTGCATTTTCGGGTCTGGGTGTTTATTATATGTATTCTGGTATCTATTTAAGTATTTCTATGTATTAGTGTTGTTAACTAACACCCATAACACAAGCATATAATTTGCTTATTACTTTGGGGTTAGACTCGCTTTGTGTAACTTATCCAGAAACGTTTATTATTATTTATTTATTTATTAATTTTAAAAACCTTGTTTTGGAGGAAACTTTGTTTCCATCTTCCGATTATTATTAAATTTGGATTAAATCTACGGCCCAGAATGCAAAAAAAAAATGTTTACAACCGTCTAGAGACTTTATTGCATACCCGACAAACTTTGTATCGATTGACATTGACAGGTAACACAAAAAAGTTGTTTGAAGAATAAGAGTTTTGTTTTTCCTTTACTTCAAATTTTCTTGTTTAATTATTTTAAAACCATCATCATACGTTTTTCCGAAAAGATTTAGCGATTTATTTTTGTTAATATTGATAGTATTTGACGTTGTTTTTCAATTTTGTTAAAATCGAATCCCATTTTATGCTTATAAAAATAATCTAAATTATAATCGAAATCTCGACTAATACAAACCAATTAAAACGTCGTAAATAATTAACGAAACAAATTCAAACGGGATTAAAGTCGATTCTGACTTGAGATTTCATTTTAATGAAAACAGGGAAGTTTACATTTTCTTGACGCGTAAGAAATTGATAATCCCTTAATTACCAACAAATAAATAAATAAATAAATGTACCTGGACAAGATACAAAAATTAAATTTTACCCCAAATAAAGCACATTAATTGCTTGTGTTATGGGTGTTAGTTAACAATACTGATACATAGAAATACTTTAATAGATACCAGAATACATCCTAGACCCGGAAATGCTGACATCTAAATGTCCATCACACAAATGCCTGCCCCTATCGGGAATCGAACCCGAGTCAAAGATTCTAATACACAGAAATACTTAAACAGATACCAGAATAAATATAATATTAGTTTGAACTTCGTACAGAGATTAGATGTTTTAGATTAAAGCCCGGTTTCTATAATCAATCTGTTAGGATAACCATCGGTAGTTTGCCTAATAGTGATGAAACGTTGCTCATAGTTACACAAAATGTTTCGAGTTGTCAGCCAATAACGTACGACTCTACTTAGATTTTTTATTATAAAAAAAAACGAATCGTTTCTTTTAATATAGGAACTGGGCATAAATTCGGTATTTGACGTATCGAAATTTATAGCGATTTTGGTCTGAAAATTTAGTTCACTTAGTTACCTGTAGAGGCGGTATTCAAAGTTTTAGTACAAATATTTTACATAGTATAGAGACGTAAACTTATGGTAGGTAATGTTTCTGAGCTGCTTTGAGCTGTTTACCATGAGTTGACATAGATTTCGTTCGAATCGAATCTAGTACACTTTTCGTCTAAAATATGTTTCTCGCAATTACTAACACAAGTGTTGTTCAAAGGTTTCATACAAATAATCTACAGAGACAGTAGCGTGGCTCTAGTAACAATGGACAATGCTGTCAGTAGTGAATGTGTAAACTAAAATGAAATATCTGAGCCTTACCATGAGCTTTAAGAATCATTTAAGCTTTGCCAAACTGCATTAAAACCGATCCCAATATTATTATCATTACGAAAAAATGTATCGATGCTAAAAAGTATCAATTGGTCAAGTAATCAATGATTCCGAGATGGCCGGTAATCGAATCGCTATCGAATATATGATATGATTTTTCCTCGAAATCTTCCTAAAAAGAATCATAAAAATCAGTTAGTTGTTGGCAGAGTAATCGCTAAATAAGCATACGAAAAACCATACAGTCGAAGACGTTTATTGGTTAAAGAAAAATAAAATGAACATCATGGTATCTAGTTGAATATCTTCATTGATTACACACATACATACATATCTTCACGATAAGTCTATTTCGTGGTAGGCAGAGGTATCGAGTGCCAAGTGTCACGATTCTTGCAGATCTACCTAGTTTCCTCCACATCAATCTTTCATACATACATACTAGTTTTGGCGGAATGTGAAAGGGCATTGTCCGTTGGTTCATTCATGTGGAAAGAATGATATTTCATATATTGTCGAAGCCAAGTCCAGATTGTCGAAGCTGGTATAGAATGCGAATGTGGATAGCTGTAGATACCCAGGGTGACATAGGTTGACATACCACGATGAAATCGCTCGTACCCGAGAGGGGTCTCAAGAATCATTGATTAAATTCAGATTTCCTTGTCTACCGGGTCGTTGGTCCATCCAACGGTCACTTTCAATAATCTGAAATCAAGTGTGGAATAACGTATAAGCTTACACAAGTAAATATTGTTATGTATTTGGTACGTTTTGTAAAATAACACTTGTAATCTTACATTATAGAAATGTTATTGAAATCAGCCATTAGTCATTTTGGAAATTGCGAGCAGATCAAAAACTTTTTTGTTTCGTATGTAGTTTGTTCCTAAAAATGTTACATTTTGAAAACTAACACTCGTAATCTTTCAACATAGAAATATTATTGAAAAAGTCATTTTGAAAATTGTGATCCGTACAAAAACTTTTATCTTTTATATGTAGGTTTTTTATTATTTTAAATTATGGTTATACAAAAACTTTTTAAAAATTCTTCTGGTATATTTTAGTCAATACTCATATTTTAGGTCTCCTTTTCTAGAATTGTTAAACTTAAACAACCCTGAAATGTAACCGTCTTATACTTTTCGTATAAGTATATATAGCGTATATATATCATTTTACAAAAAAGCGATCGTAGATAAAATATTTAGATTATGTTTTTAAGTTTTGAAACCCATTTTAAATTCAATTTCAATTAAAATTGTCATCCAATGTACCGACGAGTCAACACTTAATTAAAAATAAAACCCTCATAAACTTCACAAAGAAAACGAAGTGCCGAACGTCCCTTCCGTAATCCCTTTGACCTTGTTGTTCCAAAATCAAATTAGTAACGAAAATCTTTAACAAGAATAAGGAGATTCTAAAGTAATGCTTCATGAAGTTTCCCCTACTACCTCACCTTGACAGTTTTATGTTTATGGAAGTTTTTATGAGGGTATTTAAACGGATATGACGCAGAATAATGGCAATTTTGTTTTTATTCATAATGTGAAAATATTTTTCCCGGATGTCCTTGAAAGTGTAAGTTTAATATTCATAAAATTTTTTCGCCGCGGTTCTACCCTCCGAAAAATTTACGTGACGGTCCTTGTCTCTCAACAAATAGTTTAACAACCGCACTTAGAGATGGCAATTATCTTTTAAGTTGACATTTTCTGTGCAAAATTTTAACCTAATGAATTTAAAGTCTCATTGTCAATATTAATTGACGTATTTGAGTGAAGCTAAAAGTCTGTCAAATTAAGATGGGTTAAAATATTTAATTTTTATTCTTAGCTCTAATTGTTATTACAATAAAAAATAGTGAAATTAATTTACAAAGTAAAAATGTTAAGGAATGATTAAAAAAAACTTCTCCGCTTTATTAACGCTACTTTACGTCGGATGTTTAGTTGTTATGTTTTTATGATATTGGAAAGCAAACAAGCAGACGGTTTCACTGATGGTTAGAAATTCACGCCGCCTAGAGACACCAAAGGTTGTAATGGTGGTTTCTATATCATCGGTGCTTCGAAGAATTCCGTTCTAGAAATCATTTATTAATTACATTTGTACTCTCCAAAATATAATAATTCCACGATAAAATTGTAATGGTGCGTTGCAAAACTTAAGGATGGGATGTGAGGCCTTGAGCAAACGTAAGTTTACCGGCTACCTTACCCTCCGAATCGGAACACTTCAACAGCAAGCACTGACTTTATGGCGGCAGGAATAGATAAGGCTGTGGTACCAATTTAGGGCGAGAAGAAACTGGCTCCTTGTCATATTGTTTACCCTTGTTGTTCCGGTCCTCTCTATGGAATAGAATATTTGCATTCCTGCAACTGGTAAGAGGCGCGCATAGGTTAATGGGTCATCACCACCAAATCCACTAGTAGTATCGTTATGTGCAACAACTGACATGGGTAGGGATTCACAGCTCTACTTTATCTTGCCGCCATAATAACAGTGTTTGGTCCGCAATGTGGGATAGCTGATTGCACATTAGACTTATATCCCGGCCATAGAACATCGACTCGACTGATACATCTGTAGTTTCTATAGGGCGTCCTTACCAATAGAGCTTTCATATTTTTCTCTTACAAACATAAAAAAAATTTACTCGTACCATATTAAAAACGCCCTTTGTCCGTCCTGCTATTTAATTAATTTACAACAAAAGCTATATAGACCCTACTAAGTGTTGCTTGAATAACGAAAGTCTGCAGCTTTTCCTGTAATCTTCATTTGTACTTATGAGAAGTGTATACCTTCTACGTAACGAATTTTATGAAAAAAATAATTTGATTAAAGATTTAACCCTTTAGAGAAGTTACAAATCAAATTTAATGAAGCCGCTGTAAAAGCGAAACCGGTTGGGTTATTTTGACAAATAAAAGAAGTGAAAAAGTTCAAATATATATTTATATTAATAATTACAAATATACTTAATTACAATATACTTTTTAAGTTCCTAAGGTGGAAAGTGTACAATGGCTTGAAGCTTTCTGTAAATAGTAATATCAAGAGCATAATAAAAGTTGAGATGTTTCAAAATCAGTTAGTAGAAAAAAGCTAGACCAATTATTAAAACCAAATAAATAAAAATGTGTGTGTACTTATGTACACGCGTTAGAAGTTATACTTCTTCGGTGTAATAAGATAAAAATCTTTTTAAAAACTAAAATGTTATCTATAGCTAACTTCATCATGTCGGTTTTTCATGACGGTGTGCGCGCGCATCGTAAAAATTTACCCTTATCATTTTTTTCCTAACGCGCCAAAAGAAGTATAACTTCAAAAATGTTATTGGTTCCGAGGTCTCCTATAAATTTAAAATTGAAATTTGCAATTTTATTTATTAACAGAATATGTGTGTTAAAAAGTTGTTACAAAGCATACCAACATACTATAACGCATTGTGGTGTGCAAATATTTAATTAAATTTATAGTAATTAAATATTTGTACAACAATAGGTACTTATTGACATTTTCTAAGCTTCTTAATTTAATTGGCCTCAAATATTTTTAACACACGGCTCTTTTACATTCCTATATTCAACTAACTAACTGCTTAACCGCGCTTTTGCCAGCGTAGAATAAATTACTATAAAAAATTCATCCCCCATTATAGTACTCAAAAGGGTTGATGTTTTGACAAAAAGTAGTCTTTGTTTGAACTCGTATTTTTTACTATATGCATATTAAGTTTTATGGAAATCGGTTTAGTTATATTGCCGTGAAAGCAATATAGATGGACATACAGATATCGCATTATAATATTTGTATGGATGTCATGATATGTATTTTCGGCCGATGTAAATAAAACAGTAATTTTCTTATTTTATTATATCCTAGACCAACTTGTATAAAACCCTCCAACTTCAAAGTCGAAATTCGGATAGGAATTGCTACTTCGAAGAATCTTACCAGATGTGTTAACGTATCTTACTTTCATTGTAATTTAATTTGCTTTGGGTCTTTAGGCAAAATGGGTGCCTCCCATAGGCTATTAAGTTTACAGCTAAGGGACACAACATGGTCGTCGCTATTCATTTTGGTTATGAAATGTCGCAAAACCGAGAGTTCGGGATTTAAACACGGGTGTGGACCGAAGTTTACAAAACAATATATAGGAAAGACATGTTAGATGATATCTACAACAAATGTTTTAATATTTATTGCGGTCAGGTCGTTAGCCCTCTAGACAGACGAATATATTTGATAGTTTAGGCGTGAATTGTATAAAACCTACTTCCCTTACCACAAACCAAAATATAAAGTTTGGCTAATTACATAACAAACAAAATATAATAAGTAACTTTACGCCTGTATCCCAGAAGAGGTAGGCAGTGGTATAATTATTGCACCTACGACTAGCCGGAGATACTGAGTCTCACAATGTGATTTTTTAGTGGCAAAAGACAGCGAAGAAACACGCGTCTCCCCTGATGGTAACAGTATGGTATAACCATGGCATGTAGATACCATAGATGTTATAGGTGCGTCGCCATTCTGTGACCAGGGTTGTAGGCCCCCCTTATGTGCGGCGCTACTGACTACCCTATCCTCCGGTCCGGAATATGATTCCGTCATAATAGTAGCAGGAATAAGGCGGTGAATCCCTACCTGGGTAAGTTACTACATAGCATTTTACCACCAGTGGTCTTGTTAGTAATGACCTATATATTAAACTGGTATCGCCTCTTAGGAGTTGCGTGGCAAAGGCAGAAGAAGGTCTATTCTACTCTGTGGGCCAGTACCAACTCGGGGCAAGTTTATTAGAGTTATGTTAATAATTCTAGGTTGACATGTCACGATTAAACCGCTCGAATGTTAGCCAAAGGTGGTGTCAAGAGTCCCCGAAACCGGCGTGTTTGTCTGAAAAGGGATTGAATGTGGAGGAAGCAAGCCTGGTCTGCTAGGGCTGTGAGGTTTGGCACTCGGTACTCTGCCTACCACCTTATAATACATTTTTGTACGTATGTTAATCATCTATATTTAAAAGTAAATCAGTTATACACAGTTATGGTTTCGATGCACAGCTACCCAGGTCTAACGTGTCAGACTTCATACCGCTACGCAGAACCTAAAGAATAGTATTACAGCGCTGTAGCCTATTAGTAAACCATATGTATCTCTATTTCACTTGGAAATTGCACTTTTGAAGGGATATAACGATTTTGCTAATTCGGTTTTTTTTCTGTTCGGAGAGTCTAGCGGTGTCAGTTAATAAATTCAAGAAGAAAATTAGGAGTGTTACCTCCAGTATTAATATATTGATCTCGGACTCCTCGGTACAATAAAAGTCAACTTTGTTGCAGGCAGGTCCTAAGAGATGAACCTCAGTTTATTCGTCAATAGCGTCGTATGATGCCTGGGTGATAGAATTTTGTGATGACTCGCTTTTGATACCACTCTCTTATTTATTCCTGTTGCCATATCGTCACTAACGTGTTCCTGTTACAGGGTTTTTTTTTTGAATGACTAACTTGTTGCTAATCTTACGATTTTTTACAACTTCACCGAACTTTGTTAGAGGGTAGAGTCTTTACATCCAAGCCTTTAGATTCACTGCAAAATTTTTACATTAGAAATGCAATTCATCATTAGAAATGGCAATTATTGTTATTTCCTTTAAGTGCAGTAAAACTGCGCCAAAAAGGTTTCTTACTATTATGTCATCTTAGTATAAAAATATTGAGTACATTCTTAGATTTTCTAGGGATTCCATCAATCTATTCAGTTGGAAATGGTATAACTTTGGAAGGACGCTATTTTATTTTAAAAAAATCGTTAGTTTGATGACCGAGAAATTAATTAATGTACATGAAATATAGGAGGATAGAGTCTTAATATTCAAGTCTTTAGACTCTCTTCATTCAACATTTAACACAAAAATGGCAATTCATCATTATATTATTGTTATAAAATTTAAACGCAGTAAGACTGCCCAAAAAAGATTTTTTACTGTTATGCCACCTTACTACACAAATATTGAGTATTTTTCTAGATTTGCACAGAATCCCATCAATCTATTCAGTTGAAAATGCGATGACTTCGAAAGAACGCTAATTTAAGAAAAAAGAGTTTTTGAAATCGTTTTACTAATAACGGAGAAATCAATTAATATTCAAGAAATATAGTCGTCGAATATATAACATATATACTTTTTCTTTCTTTCTTTAGGTTTTGGCCTTCACGTTAGTATTTAGCCATTATTTAAGTAGAAATTTGCATAAAATTTTATATCAATTTCAATTAATTTGAATTAGTCATCAGTCAAAAGTCGTCAGGAAGTCATGTCAGGCTCTTGGGTAAAGCGGTAGCCTTTTTACACAAGCTCATGAATGAGATTTGGCGGCAACGAGGAAATACACGATACGCTAATTTCTTAATGATTATTTCATTTTTGCACTTTCACTGAACAAAATTCTACAAAATGCCACAAAAATTGACTAATTTCACTCAATATCAACACGAAATTCAATAATTATGAAAAAACTTCGATCATCTTTTCTCTCGATGGCGCCAAAACTCAACATATATACTTAAAGAGCGTTGAAAATACTGAAATCACACTTGCCTCGCAAGAATAGACTCTTGTTATGGGAAGATGTCGAATCCTTTTATTTATGATCTGATAGACATTTTATAGCCCATACCATATTGATCATAAACTTGTAGTTTAAGATCCGGCTGCGAGATTACTACATGAGTAATGTTGATAGTCAAAATATTTTTTTAAGCATTTCGTGAGATGGTGAATTTATGTTTCATAGATACCAATGAAAAAATTGCTCTGAAATAACATTAAGTTTTTTTTATGATAATGTAAGGCATACAGGCAGACGGATTTCCTGATGGTCAGAAATTCAAGCCGCCTAGAGAACCCAAGGGTGGTAATGGTGCGTTGCCAACCTGAGGCCGGGGTCTGAGGCCAAGAGCAAAAGTAAGTTATAATATAATTAATTGTTTTCTTTGGAGAAACGTTACCCTTCTATACACGTCAAAAAATAATCAATTTTTCGCGTGGTCATCGGATCAGGCCTGAACGTAAGGACCAATTTTGCTTATTAGTTTTTTATTGTGTTGGTTATCGTCAGAAGGATCTTATAAAGAGAAACTCGGGAAAATTACAGAAAAACGGGATAGCAACACTTTTTTTTCCATGCAAAACTTAAAAGCTGTTAATGTAAAGCGACATGAATTCCGCCGGTACGACTTGAATATGTATTTGAGTAGGTAAATTAACAATTTAAGTACTATTTTTCGTAACTACATACTCCTAAAACAACATTTGTAAGTGTTAACATTATGGCCGCAGTAGTTAAACCTGCGGTTCCAAAACGCGCAAATCGTTTTAAAAATCTGTGACACCTGCTTTAGCTGGGTAAGTGTTAAACCGACGCTAGCCTCTTACGGCCAATGTTAATAATGTATCTCTATAGATGGATTTCAAGCAATCGAAATAGCTGCGTATCCGTCGGCCTATCCTATATCTAATTGCCATATTTTTCCTGTCCACAGATATGTTATTGGCAAGCGATAACATAAAAAATGATCAAATTATCAATCTTGGACAGCAAGTTTTTGATTAGGATTGATTATTAATATTGGCCGTTACAAGTTGCTTGTTAATCCTAAATTTTTTATGGCGCTGCAGAACGAGCATTACTAAAAAATTCAAATAAATATGAGATGTAAGAGTTTTAGTTGATGATGTAGTGCTGGAAAAATTGAATGAAAAATTATATCTTAGTCTTGCTTTTAACAGGAAAATAAGTTATTTACACCGTCGATGTAGAAAGGGTAGTGTGTGCAGGGAATCTGGGTAAGCTATTTCCATTGCGAGATTTTTAGTCAAGGTGCAAGATACGCTTTGCATAATTCTGTGCTTATTTCAAAATTGTTGTATGGAACCGGGAGTTTGGTATGTCAGAAAAAGCATGAGAATAGGATAAATGTGGTCGCAATTAGAGCGCTACGCAAAATCTCTGGTATATCGGTGGTTGACCACATTAGTAACAGTGACTCTGAGAAAAAGTGGGATTGAAAGAAAGTGTTGGTGTTAAAATGAGAAACCAGAACTGCACTTTTTATTATTTTGTAAATATTATCGCTATTTTTAGGCAGAATTTTCAATCGAAAACTGTAAGCGTCTTACTAGTGATGGTGACTTCTAAAGACAGAAGTTTGTCAGACTTGACTATTATTGTTTGTATTAATTATTATGCTCCGCTAATTCGGTAATGTGGAGAGAATGGCAGATGAAAGATTGACAAAGCAGATATACGTATGTGAATGACTGTAGATACCCTGGAAGATCAGGTTTGACTTTCCCCGATCAAACCGCTAGGGTGTTTCCGAGGGTTTGACTCCACCCTCGGAAACACCCGGTAGTTTACGGTAGATAGGGATAAATTAATTTACATTCTAAAAATTGTGTGTATTAATAAATAATCATGTAATCTCAAAATCAACAAAAACGGTGTGTAAATAGTAAATCGTGAATAAATAATTAAAAACCTATTAAAATATTTGCACACCACAAGTTGGTAGAATATATAGGAACGCTTAAATAATTTTGTAACATCTTTGTAACACTCATATTCCGCAATTAATTTTTTTTTTCTTTTCTTTCTTTTCTTTTCACCCGAATCTGAATCGGCGTGGTTGTATGAAAAGGGTAACGAATGTGGATTATGCCAGGCAGGTCTGCCAGAATCGTGAGATTCGGCACTCGATACTCTTTGCTTAACCCTTAAGGAACTTAGTTTGAAGATATGTATGTACACCTAAATAATGGTCAGGCAGTATAAACTAAAACCCTTTGCCTACAGCATGGACGTAGAACTAATCGCAAAGTTAGTACAGTAAAAAGGTATTCCATTAGCAAACTTTGGCACTACAAAGTTATCCAGCTGCCCCGTTCTACGTTGCAAACATCGCCGTCATTAAAAGTTGCTGTGTGTTCAAAACAAAGCGTTATTCTGTTAGATATATAGTACTCAGTATGACTTGGACTGTATATTATCGTCAAGAAATATCGAACATAACTTGACCCCAAGTCCCATGTGGATTAGGTAGAGTATTTGGTATTGAGTGCCAAATGTCACGATTTCTACAGATTTGCTTTTGCCTACTCTAATGATAAAACAAAATTAAATATTGTTAATAACCCGCGCCATAACTATATTATATGCAATATATCTAAACAGAAACAACTCTATTACATCAGCTATCAAAGGAAAAAAATATATATCGAAACTGGTTCATTTATTTAAAAGTTATGATGCCACAGACCCACATACATATAGATACGTCAAACTTATAACACCCCACGTGTTCCGTTTCAAAGTTTCCGTTTAAAAATAATTTGTTTGTAACTGGATAGGTTTTAAGTTGTTATTTAGTCACCGACTTGCCCTTATTTTACTATATGTTATTTATATGTTATCTAAATATCTTAACTGCGATTCCAAAAATGGATTCCGGAAAACTTGAATGCTGAACATATTTATTTCTGTAACTTCAGTGTTAAATAAGTAGACAGGGAGTCAGCAAGCAAATATCACGGTCAACTGTAATACCAGAGATCTTTAGTGATCTACTGTGTTGTAACTCGTAGGTAGGTAAATGTATAACAAATATAATCACTAAAATAGTTCAAAGTCATTCAGATGGTAAGCGATTTGGCAGGTCCAAGATGGTGGTGATGAGTTGGTTTTACTATAGACGTCATGGGCTATTGATAGCCTTTTACTTAATAAATTATACAAGTTTGCGAGGATGAATAAGAAAAAGTATTCAAAGAAGTCTCGATACTAATTTAATAAAAACTAAAACTGAATAATTTGGATTCAGTTTTTAACAAAAATTACATATTCAGAAATAGAATTCTGTAAAAAAGCATGTAATTACATACCATTCGAGTTAAATAAAGACTGAAAATTATTGGATTCGGGTTTAAAAAATAAATAAATTCATAGTGATAACGACATTCTTTGATAAAATGAATGTGTTACAACATTCAATTTTATTTATATTAATAAACCTAAGAAAAAATATATTTACTGTCACTAATGTGTTGTACTAGCTGTTGACCGCGTCGATGCCCGCGTGGCTAATGATCCCACGGGAACATTTCTTCCTGATCAAAACTATCCTATGTGTATGTGTTACCCTCTATGTGTGTGCTAAATTTCATGAAAATTTGTTCAGCAGTTTTTGCGTGATGCTTGAGGTGTACCAAACATACAAACTTTCGCATTTATAATATTAATAGGATAGGATAAGAATTTATGATATTACTAGTAATTACACTACTAGTAATTATAATTACACTATTCGGTAATTCCATTCTGAATAATGACATAAATAAATTTGTATGACATAGTTTCGGATTTGTACATTAGTTTTAAGGCCAAATCTGCGAATTTTTAAATTCGCGCGGCAATGCTTTAGTTTTTTTACGCGCGAGTTTTCCGCCAGTGCTATCCAATGCAGACTGGCCTTTAGCCATCAAGTTTAAGAAAATATAATACTCTATTTTAAGGATATTTAAGTCACCTTGAGTGTATTACTTTGTTTGCTGTACGTGGGTACTTTATGGATATTGCTCTTTGCACAGTTGTCAATCGAGCTTCCATTTAAGCTCTTTGTAACAAAGCTCCAACATTGTTAGTTAATTGTGATGCTACTTTGGAATGAGTTGCCTATGTAGACGCTGCTAACTTTCCACGTGTTTGATCGTTAATTCTGTTGATACTACCAAAACGTGAGTCTCATTTACTCTGTTCAAAGATAAATACAACGTGTTTAAACAGTAATTAACTACTTTGACAATCGTCGGTTGCTGAATCACTGAGCAAATTCTACAAGTATTATTTTTAACCGCCGCCGAGGGAAAAAGAGGGGGATTAATGCGGGTGCGTGGATGCGGGCGTGCGTGCGTGCAAGTGTTTGTGTGTGTGTGTGTGTGTGTGTGTGTGTGTGTGTGTGTGTGTGTGTAGCATTGAAACTCCTAACAAAATAAACGGATGTCGATGCGGGTTATTCTATGATAAATTACCATGGTCATTACCGTTGGCTTTACCATTGCTATTGGATTTATCATTGGCAATACCACTGGCTACCATTGGCATTGACATTGGCTTTACTGTTGGCATTACGGTTGTCATTGGCAAAACCTCCAACGGTTTACGGTTTTATTGGTTTTACCGTTGCTAGTGAATTTATCTTTGGCTTCACCATTGACTTTATTTTTGGCATTGGCTTTACCATTGGTATACCCATTGGTATTACTGTTGGCATTACCATTGGCTTTACCGTCGGCTTCACCATTGGCATTACCTTTCCGTTGTCATTGCCATTGGCGATTGACTTTTCCGTTGGCTTTTTACCATTATCGTTGGCTTTACCATTGCCATTACCGTTCTTATTGTCATTTCCATTGGCATTTCCATTGCAATTTCCTTACGATGGTATTACAGTTGTCATTACCGTTGGCTTTACTGTACGCTTTATTGGCTTTACCGTTAGATTTACCGTTGGCATTTTCATTGGCATTACTATTACCATTGTCATTGGCAGTGTTTTCTCCGCCCGGCAGATGCTTCCGCTTTGCAGTTGCTTTACGGCCATTATTAATATATTATCTAAGATATGAGATCGTGATATTTTAGACCAGTTGCCATGTAACCTATACTATTTTTCGAAAAATAAAAAAACATCTTAACAACAAAACTCTAGAAGGCCTATCTTTATCCGTAGAAAGTTATTAAACAGTGGTCGTCAGTCGCGTAGGTTTGATAAGAGCCTAATATTGATGTTTTTTATGTGTGCTTCTCGAGAAATTCTTCTTGGAAAAAACAACTCAAAGCGTATTTTGCTAATTAAATGACAGAACTCGAGACGATTTATTGATTTACTGTGCTGTAGTTAGTGCTATTTAGGAAGAAACGATAAAGTGGGAGAGTAGTGAATATTTACTTTTTTAAGATAGAATTTGTTTCTTCTTTAAGTTGTTTCATTTCCCAAGCTTTTAAGCGGTTTGAAAATTAAAAGATAACTTATGTAATTAAAAAATATTTACCTTTTGCAGTAACTTGGAGATATAGGAATAAAAAGTTGTTTAAATTCTGCTAATTTATTAAAATCCTGTCTCTTGTGTTGTTATAAAAAGGCTACATATATACAAACTTAAGCTGTTACATTAATGTGGATACAAGTAGGTGCCAAAGAAAACAAAACGTAAAGTATAACCTGGTGGCTTATGTTTCGTTCCTACTGTAATATGCATACATACATACATATGCATACTAATACTATAGATTCAATTTCTTGATTGGTTGAACATGAGTTAGCTTTCATAATATACTAGTGGCACGCCCCGGCTTTGCACGATTATGAAATATACATATAAATCTTACTCTTCAACCACTTCATCTATTAAAAAACCCGCATTAAAATCCCTTGCGTAAATATTTAAGCATACAAAGGGACATAGGGACAGAAGTAGCTACTTTGTTTTATACTATGTAGTGATAGTCCGAACTATTTTGATCATCTGTTACCATTTTTTAATATTTCAATTTCAACAATTGCAGTTATTGGAACGAAGTTTCTTATTGCGCGTTGTGAATGGGGGCTACACGGAAAAAAATCTTACGAAAATGTTGTCACGACACTTTTTGCTCTGTGGTCTAGCGGTTCAGTAGTTGTACTTGACTGCATGAGCGGGACCTCATGCAGTCAAGTACAACTACTGAACCGTTCGTTCGAATCCCGGGTCGGACAATTTTTTTTTTAATTTTCTATTTTTTTATTATCATTTTCTTTTTTTTCTTTTTTTTTTATTTTTATTTTCTTTTTTTTTTATTTCATGTTTCTCTGTATGTCTCTCTCTGTAAGAGAGATAGAGATAGAGATTACTAGAGAGTGATAGAGATTGAGAGAGGGGGGGGGAGAGAGAACTTCGTTCCATCCGGGTGTCCCTTGACACCTCTCAACTTTTTTTATTTTATATTAAACGGGAACCTATTTCAAGTGTCAAACTTATTTATGGTCTGTTTTAAGATAGAAAAAAAAAATAGAAGAGGCAAAGGAATAACCAGGGCACTCACGTCTAGCCGAAGCATTTAAAACACATCTTTTTGTTTCCGACCCGGGAATAAATCCCGGGACTTCCTGATGTCAAATCTGACACTAGACTGCTAGACCAGAGAGGCATTAGTAAAATGCTCATATTGAAGTTTAAAGTCACCATTTGAAACACAACACTCAAGTACCTAAACATTCTCACAAATATGAAACGGCCAGTGTTAAAGTAAGTCGACCCAAAACGCCTTAAAGTGCTTAATTTAACTTTTTAATTAAGCCTAAAAATAAAATTGCATACTGATGTTCTAAACAACAGTTATTATTAGAATTTAATTTGGGTGAAGACATAATTAATCTTTATCTTTTGCTCAACGTGTTCCGTTTTCGGAATTTTCATTTGAAAGTTACAACAAAGCTAAAATGATTTTAATTCCCAGTCATGACTGGTAATTAGCTATCATTTATTCAATGTTTATCGCCGCTGTAGTCTAGTGGTAGCGGCACTTGTCTTCTTGAGGTCCCGGTTTCGATTCCCGGGTCAGTCAACTAAAAAATAGGAAATGTTTATTTTCAATTTTCTAATAAAAATAACGCTGCCCGGAATTTGGATATGTGCCCGGTTGGGTCCACGGGTTCTGATGGGAATTCCAACTACTCATATCCTTGGCCAACACTATCGAAAAACTTGGGAATGTGAAATGGCACGGGTTCTGCAGAAATATCAAAATAATGGCATATTCTACACATCTGGTAATATAAGTTTTCGCAAACGCTTCATTAAATGAAAAAATGAATATTTTTTTTCGTTTTTCATTCACCAACACACTAGCGAAAGTGCCGCCTTAAAAGAAATATGAAAATCTTAATTAATTTTCACTTTGTAGTTTCCACACAATAGTTTTTACTTTGTGAATGTATCTTTTTCTTTGTTTCAATATTCTTTGTATAAGAAGAGAACATTATTAAATTTCGCAACACCGTTCTTCGCCGATGTGCGACCATTTTATATTGATTTTAGAACATTCAGGTCACGCGTACTATGAGCTCATGTACGTGTTTACTCTTTATCCTTAGGAAGGCTAAAAATCTGTCGACTTTTGATATATTTCGCTTGGCACTATCTTTATTTTAATCGATTGACGAAATCTGCATATCTGTATTTTAATTGAGAGACAATGGTTTTATTCTTAAAAAAATATCTTAGGACGAATGTCAATAAATCATATTCATTTGCTTTTAGCAGGGTACACGTTTGGGCCTTACAAATATTCACAGTATACCTACTATATCAATGAATTTGCATGTAAATTATTCTTAACAATATTATGCAATTTTTAATTATCATCAATTATAAACTAAGTCAAATTTGAACTATAAAGAAGACAAAAAAATACAGTAATAAAAATCATTCAACATGGAATCAAAAACTCCACATATCAAGTGAAGTCTGAAAATAAATTACGATGTTATTAATATTATTATGGTTATAAAGTCATAAATTTAATGAATAAATATAAAGTGATTAATTTAGTAAACAAATGTAAAGTAGTAAATTAAAAAAAATATGAATAAATTATGATGCTTAACTTTAATTAATGTCAAATTGTAATAAAACGAATATTTTACTGGTTTTGAAAAAAAAAATGTATCGCATAAAAATGATTAGAATGTATCAGTTTTTAAACTAGAAACCTTATATCTAAAAATATTTTTGGATGTTAACAGTATATTAATAGTAAATGAATAAGTTTTTTACAGTGACACCAAAACTATCAAACTTTATAGAATTTCTACTTTCCGGAATAACCTTAAAAGAAGTGAGATATACCTATTCATTAGGAATAACTGAGAACAAAGAATTTTACAATCTCAACTAAATTAACTTGAAGATAAAATAATTTTAAGACGAAATTCGTGACATATGTCGCCGGGCCTGGAAATTTTGGGTAAAACTTTAGATGCTTAAACTGTCGCTTGTTGTTTCGTAAAAACATTTTCCTCTAAGTACTACGAAGTATTTTAAACTTATCTCATAATATTTTAGTACGAAGGCTTATATTAGATGAAGTTGAACACATAAAATATTCTTAATGTAAGATATTCAAAGATGTTAAATGCGTTTTTACAACCTTAGCCTGTATCTTATGTCAATATAAGTTTACCGTCTCCAGAGGTCGTCTCATTTGAAATAGTGCACCCATGTTTTATAATTTGCATATATATACACTCCCACACACACACACACACACACACACACACACATATGTGTGTGTGTGTGTGTGTGTGTGTGTGTGTGTGTGTGTGTGTGTGTGTGTGGGAGTGTGAATATTAATAGCGAGATTTTATTGGTCCAAAGTTATTTTTTTTTTTCGAGAATTGTAGTCAGGCGTATTGACGGTCGAATGGTGACATTATTGCTGTTTTGCTGCTGCTGGTGAACGAGACGTCTATTCTTTATCGCGCTCGGTCAATTATAAACTAGTTGGACAAAAAATCCCAAGAAATTCGTTGAAATGTTACGAGTAACTAAATGTCCCATTACAGGCGTGTTTAACTCGTAGACGTAAATACGGCAATGGGTCATTTCAGCTTAAACGATCTGTAATCTATCTGAATCTATCCGAATCTATGGTTACAATTCGGATGGTTCGGTGAAAAGTGTGACCACTTATAAATTTTATAATTTGAAGTGAAAACGTGTAAGAATGATGTGTCAAATCGAAATAATTTTACTGCAATCACACAGTGCTTAATTTTAACACCATGCTACTAACATTGTATTGTGTTATTATAATGCGTATATACAATGTTACTGGTAATAATATGCGTTAGTTCCCAGTAACCTATATAAATATGATAGTGCTATGTGCAGCCCCTACCTTGTCCCCCATTTTTTTAAAAATCATGTTTTAGACTATCTAACCATGCCAGGCAGCTTGAGGAGAGCGTAGGCTACATAACTAGTGTACAACAAAATCACTGGCAGTAGAGTATTGTAAAGCAACTAGCAACGTGCTCGGGTAAAGATCTATTTCTTACCTATTTTTGCCGAAAAAAGGCTTTGTCTTCTTCCTTTCGATTGGGTGAGTTAGCCAGTAAATTTGCACTAACATCCTGGCCACTGGACATCAATGCTCCTAGAACATGAAGGGTTTGTTGTCTCCTACCATCAGAAGACCTATTAGCTTGTACTCTGTCTTTGCCATAAAAAATATATATATCGAAACTTAAATAATGTAAAAAAAATGTACGGATTTAAAGAGTGTAAAAGTATATTTTAAAGAACGAAGCAGGTACAATAAACGGGTGAAGTTTTAAGTTGTGAGAAGTAGAACGAGATTGCAGCTTGCAATTTATTGACTGCAACTAGTAACTAGGAGTATTTACCTGCTGTATTAAATAAACGCTGGTTTAATAGTTTACTACAAATTAAATTGTAAGCTATTGAACACGGTGAAATAATGGATGCATAATTAATCTTCGAGGTGATCTATGAAGCGAAATGTTTCACAGAAGATGCAATGAACTTAGAGTCTATTAAAGTAAAGTATCTTCACGCCCATATCCCAAAGTGGTAGGGAGAGGAACATCCAGGGATCAGTCAAATACACTAAATCCCACAATGCGATAGATGATGAGTCTATCGCCAAACGGGCACATATCCAATTAAAATAAACAATAACATAGAAAATTGAAAATTGAAATTTCGTTTTACTTGTTCCCCGACCCGAGTATCGATCATGGATCCTAATGAAGTCAAGTTCAATGCCGGTCCGCTAGAGCACTGAGGTGAACTAATAAATGAAAAAAAAAAAAAATAATATTTTGAAGAAACACTTGTACTGTTTTACGTATCATTTATAATTTATTATTTTATAAATAGACATCCGGTTTCGCTTATGACAGCATCATCAGGGCTAGAACTTAAACTACTTAAGTAGTATAGTTACGTAAGTAATTCAAGTTCTAGCCCTGATTATGCTGTCATAAGCGAAACCGGTATTATTTAAAAGATATGAATATTTGGAAGTTTTACCGAGCGCCGACGATGGAAAATATCAAATAAAAAAAATAATGAATTAAAAAAATACAGAATAGTGTATTTTAAACTTCCCCTAATATTTTCCCACGATGCAGGACTGGTGCTGACCTGTTTTTCTCTCATTAACGTGTGACCACGACGCGGTTGCCGACATCAATGATTTTCCTCTACATAAACCCCTTTTCTAACCAATTCGTACGTATACTTACGTATATTTCACAACGTACTTGCTGCCTGCTAAACTTTTCAGCTTGCTTACGGTGTTTTTAATGAGTTTAGTTACGAAATTAATATACTGCAGACTCGCCTTTTTATATACTGAAAATAGGCTTACTCGTACATAAATTTAGAATTTATGATTGATTGGAAAATCCAATGACGAGTGGATTTTTTTTTAAATATGGAATACGAACGAACATACGAACATACATACGAACCAGATGTATTTCTTGGTAGTCTGTATATATAAAAATGGATTCATTTTTTATTCTATTTCCCGCGGTCAGCGCATCACACCTGAACGGATAGTCCAATTTTACTAATTCTTTTTTGTTGCGTAGGTTATTGTCAGGAGAAGGTTATTTGGAAGAGATAAACCGGGAAAAAACATTACTTTATTTTTTCCATTCAAACTGTTACTAGATGTTGATGTCAAGCGATACGAAGTTCGCCGGGTCGGCTAGTTATATATAAAATTCGTTTGAATACGCGAAGATGTCAAAGGTGCTCTGCCAATTTTAGCTTACAACTAATAATTATTTTTTTCTATCATTCATATATTTAGCGAAGTAGCTACTTCGAATAAAAAAAATTAAAATCGGTATAAAAATGATTGACCTTTCTTTCTTTAGGTTTTGGCCTATACGTTAGTATTTTGCCATTAGTCAAGTAAAAATTTGCATCAAATTTTATATCCATTTTAATCAATTATAATTAGTCATCAGTTATAAGTCGTCAGTAAGTTATGTCAGGCTCTTGGGTAAAGCGGTGGCCTCATTACTCAAGCTCTTGTAACGGCAACGAGGAAATACACGATACGCTAATTTCTTCATGGTTATTTCATTTGTGCACTTTCACTGGCCAAAATTGTACAAAATGCCATCATAATTCAATAATTATAAAAAAACTTCGACCATCTTTTCTCGATGGCGCCAACACTCCATGATTGACCTCTAAATCGATTAAAATGACACGAAATAGATATAGGAGTCGAAGGAATAAACACCAACTTTATATAAAGTTGGTTAAGAACTGAAATAGTGCCATGATGTTATGGTGGTAAGACGGTGACAACTATTGGGTACGTTATCCCAAAACTCTACCATTTAGTTATAGTTAACAAAAACAAAGCCCACTTATTAAAAGCTCTTTATATGAAAGGAAATGGCTTGTATCCTGCAATAGAGCCCGAGCCTAAGTATTTTCACATTCATATTCTTTAAGAAGTAGGCAGAGGTACAATAAAAGGCGTCTATGATTAGCCGAAGATGTTCAAGACCTACAATGTGAGATGGAAAGCCTAACGCTAACCGGGCACATAGCCAATCCCGGGAAACATTGTTTTTATTAGAAAATTTGAAAAGCACGTGCTATTGCTCAAACCGGGGATCGAGCCTGGAACCTCATGAAGTCAAGTCCAAAGCCGGAGCGCTAGACCACAGAGGCGATTGCTTTCTAATAAAGAACCCTTTGAGTGCTAAAAGCTGCTGTTCTAAAACAAATTTTAGTCTAAACTTGTGCTATGGCGATGTCCAAATAGCAGGGATATACTGTGTAAACAATATATCTATAGGATTTACCCAGCAACTTTATCTCAATATACCGAGGGTTTACCCGTGCGGTCCATTTAATCTAATTTAATGTGTTAAGGGTTAGGTTGAGCTAGGTCCGCTCGTTCTTGTCTCTACATAAACTTACAGTCATTTCAATATTAGATTTATTGCTTAAATTTCTCATTGAATTTTAGTGAGATTCCGTGAGTGGAATAAGATATAAGGATTTCTTTAATTTGAGAAAAAAAATGTGTAGTCGGTAGACATCTGTGGTGCTTAAAGGCGAAGACCGCTCTCCTGATGTTTGCCTGTTTGTTAGAAGATGATTGGATAGTCGGTAGAATCAGTGGCATTTTTGATGCTTAAGGGCGAGGCTCTTCTGATGGTTGCCTGTTTAGTAGAAGATAATTGGGTAGTCGGTAGATTCAGTGGCATCTATAGTGCTTAAGGGCGAGGACCGCTCTTCTGATAGTTACTTCTTTGTTAGAAGATAATTGGGTAGTCGGTGGATTCAGTGACATTTGTACTATTGAAGGGCTAAAATCTTTCTTCTGATGCTCGCCTGCTTCTTAGAAGATAATTGGGTTGTCGGTAGAACTAGTGACATCAGTACTATGCAAGGGCTAAAATCGCTCTTCTGATGGTCGCCTGCTTCTTAGAAGATAATTGGGTAGTCGGTAGATTCTGTGACATTTGTACTGTTGAAGAGCTAAATGTTTCTTCTGATGGTCGCTTGCTTCTTAGAAGATAATTGGGTAGTCGGTAGAGCCAGTGTCATCGGTACTATGCAAAGGCTAAAATAGCTCTTCTGATGGTCGCCTGCTTCTTAGAAGATAATTGGGTAGTCGGTAGATTCTGTGACATTTGTACTGTTCAAGACCTAAATGTTTCTTCTGATGGTCGCCTGCTTCTTAGAAGATAATTGGGTAGTCGGTAGAGCCAGTGTCATCGGTACTATGCAAAGGCTAAAATAGTTCTGATGGTCGCCTGCTTCTTAGAAGACAATTAGGTAGTCGGTAGATTTAACAATTTAGATTTAATGACGTTTGTAGTGTTTAAGGGCTAAAATTGCTCTTCTGATGGTTGCTCGCTTCTTAGAAGATAATTGGGTAGTCGGTAGATTTAGTGACATTTGTAATGTATAAGGGTTAGGATCGCTCTCCTGATGTTCGGGTGTTTATTATAACATATTTGGGTAGTTTGTAGATTCATTGAATTTCATGGTACTTAAGAGGAAAGGATTGCTCTACTGATTGTTGCCTGCTTGTATGCATGCTTATATCTCTAGTCAAATTACATTACTATACAGGTGCCAAATTATATTGCCATACAGGTGTTAGTCAACACTACTAATACATAGTAGTATTGAAATAAATATCAACTTAAATTTAATAAACATTCCTATTCCCAGAAATGCCCGCCCCACTGGGGAACCAGAGCCTTACGGTTGGTCGGAGACCAACCAACTAACGAGGTAATCGTTACTATTAGGTATATGAAAAAATCAATTCTGTAATACAAAAACCACAATGTTGCCATTGTAGTTCGTGGTTAGCTACAAATGTAAAACTGGATTTGTTCCATGTCTATAATTTTCAATTAGAATAATGACTGTCAATCAATCGTATTGTCAAAAACCATTCTGAAATTATCATGTTGATTGAATTTCGCACAACATTCGATCTGACACCGGTAATTTGTATTCAGTTTTGAAATACTAGCCGTTAATTTCAGTTTTATACGTGTTTTTAGTGGTCATATCACAAACAGGTATCAGTAGCATCGAATGTGTTAATAATATATAGGTGACAGTTGCCCTCCAACCACCGTTAGAGCTGTCTACCGTTCGCTGTATTATGTCGTAAATTTTTTTTCGCGTGGTTTATTTATTGGTATAAAAAAAGGGTATATTGGATTCGCGTGAAACAAAATTCCACATAAACTGACTAATTTTTCACACAATGTTTCTGAAATTCTTATAACATATACAAAAATAATTATAAGACTATCTTTGTTCTCGATGGCGCCAAATTTCTATCACGATTTTCTTTTTTTATAATAAATAAATTTACTTAAAATCTTTTTGGTTCTATTAAAGCTATAAGATGCTATGTTCCAAATTTAAAACTCTTTTCTGCCCTGTTTTAAAATGTTTCAAGCAAAAGCCTCTCTTTGCTTCTACTTATCGTCAAAACAATTCTTAATTTTTGAATAAATAAAATGAAAAAAATATCCACACATAAAATCGCATTTAGATTAACCTCTTTCTTATACATAAACTTCACTTGCAAATTGCTTTTTAACTTGTCCCATCTTCGTTACGGTTCCCTAACAACGCCATCAAAGTTGTGAACTCAGTGTGTTTAGTTAAACATTATCACGAGATTATTCCCAGAGCGAACATAGCTGGATGATCTATACTTGATATGGGACTTGAGTCCTCTTGAAAAGAGAGTTGAACCAATTTTATCCAAAAATGTTTATCCGTTACCGTTATTAGAAAAAGATTATTTACACTATTGATGCTACTGGTGCGTCGCTCTCTAATGGCTGTCTTATCGTAAGCCTCGTGTGCAAGTGTACCGAATACTCTCCAGATAAAACTCTCCCACCTGGCCTCTAGTCTGTCAATTCTTTGTTTAATTTACTCGCATTTTATGGTAGTATTTCTTTATAAAATTATCTTCACACTGTAACACCGAAAAGGCAGGCAGATGTGCAAACACACAACTAGCCGAAGACACTAAGTCCTACAATATAATAGAGGTGGCAGACTTATCGCTAACCGGACACATGCTATCCCAGGCATTTTCTTAACAGACGTTTGTAAACACATTTTCCGACTCGACCATCAGATCGAACATGGGACCTCATGAAATAAAATCCAACACCAGACCGCTGGACCACTGATTCGAAAAATGTTATGAAGTAGTATAATAGTATTTTTTGTGACATATGTTTGTAAATATTTTTAATAATAGATATTGTATTTTAAAAATATTACATGGCAACACTTTGTCATAGTAACGAACTGAATTCGAACTGCCCATTCTGCTAAGCAGTTTTGACGAGGAAAGTGGAATTCCTGTAGGGACATTAAAAGAAATATAAAAATACCGCTGAGTTTTTTGGAAGGGTTCACGACATATACTTTATTGTTTTGTATGTTATTTGTGATTTTTTTTATTAGTTTTATTTTGACTAATTAAGGTATAAGCCAGTAATAAAATGTGTAAACGAAAAATGCGATTGCACTATTACATTTATTATATTCACAACAACATTTTTGATATTAATATCAGTATGTAAATAATTCCTTGAAGACAGTTAGGACTTCTCGTTTCATTAACCGACTCATAACTAATACTTCTTCAGGATGGAACAGAAATCTTGTTTTACCGAGTTTGAAAAAGGAAGCAGATTACATTCGATTACTTTATTTTTATTATGTATGTTAATCAATTTCGCTGTCATTTTTGAACTGATTTTAAAAACATTTTTATTTTAAAGTCCGAACGTGGTCCCTTTACCACTAATTTGGGTCTGATGATGGAGTCCTTGCGAAATTGAGGAAATATGATTAACCTATTGAAATCGAAGTCGGTTGCTTGTAGTTATACAGCTCTTAAATATTTTTTTCCACCTTTTTGTGATGGACATTATCAGATACTAGAGTGCTGTGTAGCTTCGCCAGGTAGGGATTCACTGCCTTATCTATTCCTATCACCATACACCGATGTGTAGCATAGTCGCGTTTCGATCCGAAGAGTAAATTAGGCTGGATACTTGCACATTAAGCCTTATACCTCGGCCACAGGCCAGCGACGCACCAATAATATCTACAGTACCTGAAGGCTATACTTCTCTCCTACAATCTGAATAGCCGTGTACTTGTTCTCTCCTATTAGAAAACAACTAATTTCAAGTCATCTAAAGCTATGGAAATGGCTTATTGAACTCGTTCCAAGGCAGGCTACTACGAAATGTTATTTTACGTAGGTAGAATACGATTCTACGATGTAGTAGTCGATCTACCTAATGTGGAAGTGAAGCGGCATGATGAGGTTATTCGGATGCAAACGAGGTCGTTTCATTACAAGTTGGACCGCGCTAAACCACGAATATATCCCATACGTTCCCGCTGTCTTTCCACTTGTATGAAACCAAGCTATTGCTTCATTGGAATAATGTCTATCTAATTTTGTACACTTAAACAGTATTTATAATCCGTATAATGTGTTTCATAGCTTCTTGGAATACCTTCCATTCTATTTCAATGAATTATGAAAGGATTGAAATTAATCAGTCCCTATTTATATAATATCTATATAATATGGACATGGCTTCTAGGAATTTCATCTATTAATTTCATTTCAATATTTCGCTAAAATTGCTGGTTTGGATCGGTTTAAATATAATTAGTCTTGTATACAAATGTTGCCACTCTGTATTTCAATAATGTACAATTTTAAGGTATGTATTTAGTATAAAATCGTTACGCAGTTTTTTGTTACAGAAAAAACGATGTCCTTTCTATCTACTTCTTTTTTACGCTCTTCTGTAAAAAAAATTTCAAGGATCGCCTCTGTAGGTATAGCGGTCCAAGTTCGACTTGATTTCATGAGTGAGGGTCCCGGTCAATACGATCTGCCGATTTTTTCAATCGATTCAACGGTATGCGATCTTTGCTAAAATCGAATCGTATGCCTGGAAATCGAATGGAAAAAGTCGTATCATTTAAAAATTAGAATAATGCAAAATATATATTTACCTTTGACAACACAAGACAAATATTTTAGGTACGATGTATCGAAAAAGTAAGAGTACGACGAAACCTACTTGTTGAGATAGTTTCGAATTACTTAACGATGCCGAGAGTGTGAAATTTGAATCTGTAGATATTAAATTTAATAGCGCAAAACTTCAGACACGCAAACACACAAGTAATGATTAAACACGGCGTATTTAAATTATTTTCTTTATTCTATTGCAATGAACCTAAGTAGGAGTGTTTGAGGTTTTGCGCTTTAAAATTTAATATCTACAGATTTCAACTCTGCAATGTCACAATGCAGAATAAAGTAGAGAATCGAGAAGCTTATTTAAGATTTTGCACTTTTTAGTTAACTACAACGTTGTATTATGTACATAAACCATATACTGATATAAATTATTCTATCTTTCTGTCTTTTAGTCATTTTCATAAAATACGATACAATCTTCTAAGATCGATTAAGATCGATTCAATGCCATATGATTTAGATCGTGAATCGATTTAAAGGGTTACGATTTAAAAGATCGATTCAAAGCAAAAGATCGGGCTATGTGTATGCTACCCTCTATGTATGTATTCAATTTCATGAAAATCGGTTCTGCAGTTTTTGCGTGAAGAAGTAACAAACATCAGACAAATATTCAAACTTTCGCATATAAGATTAAGATTAGGATAAGGATACATTTTGACTAGTTAGTAGTGCCTATCATATCAGGCGAATGACAGAGTTATTATAAAGACGACTTCTATTAAATATACCAATTTACGTTTCTCCAACGCCTTTGGTACTAAAACTGAGTTTCTTTCGTCGGATCATCTCAGTGTGTGGCCGTGTTTCCCATCCACATCAATAAGTTTTTTTTCCGATTCTGTAAAAACTTCAAGTAGGTCGTTAATTGGCATTCTATAAAAAGTCGCTTCAAATAATGTCAGCCTAAACTATCTAAACGGCTTATTAAAATCTCCTTGAACTGTTCAAGTTGAAACCATTCCGAAACGAGCCAATGCAACACTATTTTTATCTAAGTGGGATCTGATTTTACAAGCTAGTGGTCGATTTGCCTAATGCTAGAATGAGGCGGTATGATAAGATTACTCGAATGCAAAATAAGCCATTTCGTTTCAAGTTGGACTACGTTAAACTGAGGATAATACCATAAAGGTTCTAACGCTCGCTTCGTTTAAACTAGCGTGGGACGAGTTAAGTAATTTATTTAAAGTTTTTCCTGAATCTTTTTACACTGAACTAACATTGAATACTTAATACTGATAAGTGATCTAAATATGTTGAAGGTGTCTTTATGATTTTTTTTTATAATTATTTACTTCATGTTTGTGATCTGTGTCATCTAAAAATAGTTGCAATATATGACGTCTTAAGATGGATAATCAGCTGCTGCTAACGGACGCAGCTTACGAAAATATTTATACACGAAACTCAATATTTACAAAAAAACTGCCACCGTATTTAAGCTGGAAACTTCATATTAGCCGCGGCTTACGGACGCAGCTTACAGCCGCGACTGATAAGTGTACACGTCATGCCGTACGCGGATGCTTTCGGCTGAAATAAACATGCAGCGCGCCAGATAACGGACGTCCGAACATTCAAGGTCACGTCCGCGACTTACGTCCGATAGGCTCAAGTGTACTAGTGTACTTCTGCTTTATAGTAATATACATATTGTGGTATTTGAGTAAGAAATTAACTCTTTTTTAAACGACTTTGAAAAAAAGATGGAGGTTCTCAATTCGGCCGGTATATTTTTTTATGTACGATTTCACAGTAGTTTCTGAGTCGATTTACGCAAAACTTTTTTTGTTATTACAGAATAGTTTCGAATTAGTCCCATAAAAATTTTATTCAAATATACCACCCATTAGTTTTTATTTTATGAGCATTTTTTATCTACTTTCACCAATTTCAAACTAAAAAAAGCCTTAAACTTATAATTATGTTATAAGTAAGTAGGTATTAAATTGGCTTGGCAACGATTTCAAACCTATTAGTAAATAGCACATACTCGTATAACTCATAGGTAGCATACAATTAATATTAAATCTTTATTATTTTTTACTTTTTCGTTTTGAAGTTGGTTTTTTAACGTAATTATTTTTATTGAAGGCTTACAATTGTCCATTTTGTTTCACACAAAGCATGGTACGATGTGTACGGAACCACACGTTAGTTGACAACTAGAAATCAGAATCGATGATGTGGCGAAATTTAGTGTTCTGTTTGTAATCCATGTATTAACCAGTTGGTATAAGACCGAACTTTTCGTTAATTTACCGCTTATTGGTCCTGTGTAGAGTTAACCATCTTCCTTGCTGCCAGGCTTGTAAGAAGCGAGCAAAGGTCAACTGGGTCACTACTCACTACCAAGAAGACCGCTGGTGTCGTGCTGCAACTCTTTTGGGGGATACCTGTTCCTGACAGTACCATGTTCTGGTCCTGAGGATAGGATAGTCGGTGGACCTTTACAATAGGTCTAACAACCCGGCCACAGGACAGCGTCGCACTTACATCTACGGTGTCAATAAGCAACGGTCAACTCTTATCGTCAGGAGTGAGGTGTGCTTGTTCGCTATCTCATTTCAAAAAATATTGATTTCGGTCTGAGAGACGGGACAAAAGTCCCCAAGGGATCATATGTCTTTCTTTCTTTCTTTAGGTATTTGCATTCGCGTTAGCATTTTGTCAAATTTATAAACCGGTTGGCTTTACCATAAAAATAAAAATATATTGTGGAAAGTACAAATGTTTGTAAATAAGTTGTATCAATTTTGCCATCAGTCAAGTATAAATTTGCATCAATTTGGATCAAATATACCAAAATCGGGATTTAATTTTAATTAGTCATAAGTCATCAATAGGTCATGTCAGGGTCTTGGGAAAATGGTGGCCTCATTACTCAAGCTCATATAGTGAGATTTGGCGACAACGAGGAAATACACGATACGCTAATTTCTAAAGAGGTTTTTTTACCAAGATTTGTATTAAGATGAAAAAAACTCAGCGCATATAATTAATAGACTATTTTGTACGGAAATCAAACCTATTTCAAGATGCTATAGGAGTAGCGAAACTTGGATATCTTTAAGATAAATGAAGATAGTAGAAGGTAGAGAAAATAATGTATTAATTTATTATTATTTGATATTTATGATTACACTACTTAATAGCAATGGAATATATAAGCACGTAATATTTTGTTTTCGTACCCTTCTTTCTTCCTAAATCAATACTCGTATGGTGGAACAACAGATGTGCGTTGCTTTACGAACCAAAGCAAATAAAAAACAGGTACTTCCCTATTTATTGCAACTTACCATTGTATGTATATATCATGTATAATATATTCTAAGATTATAAACACGGATACTAAATCTATCTCGCGAAATTGTCAACGATCAATAATTGTGAACTGTAACAAATCATTTACAATAAAGCGTATGAACCTTTCAACCCTGCTTAAATTATAAATGCGAAAGTTTGCATGTTTGTTTGTTATTTCTTCACGCACAAACTGCTGAACCAATTTTCATGAAATTTGGTACACACATTGCGGGAACGTTGGATTAACACGTAGGATAGTTTTCATCCCGAAAAATAATTGCGGAACGCCGCGAGCAACATTTAGTACAGTATAATTTGTCCATTTCAAATTTTAATACAGTTTAAATTTTTTTTACAGTTTACCATCTCTCGTCGTCTCTCTCGTCTAAGCTATATGTTATTTGATGTTTATAATTTTACTTTAACATATACTGATATATTATGTATCTCTGTAACACTAACATAGTTGAATACGTTTATTTTACCATTCCCAATTAACGAAACAACACATTTTTAATGAAAAAACCTTCTTTTGTTTCAGGTAATTTAAAACTGTTTTGAAAAATCTGTTTTAAACTTATGTTGTAAGTACTTTAATATTTGGTGCTCATTGACCAGACTGCGAAAACAAGCTACTTTTTTGAGTATACCTACATCTACTTAAGTATCGTCTTTTTGTAATCTATACAAATTATTAAATTGTTCTAATGCCCTCTTTCTACTCAACTATAACTCTTTGTATTTATGCCCTTACTAATAAACAGTTACGTGTATTTTGATCTGGTGTGTAACTTCATTTTTGTTAGCAAAAGTTAAGTTACACACTAGATCAAAGGGCTCGTAGGTTTTATTAGTAAGGGGGTTAGAAGATATTCCAGAAAAAAAATGGAGAACCTTAAAAGAACCTTTATAATTTAATACAGTACAGCCCTAAACAGTTTTTTAACATTCAGTTTTATTTGTTCGCTACGAGACCAATTTCGTTAGGCAGAAATCGTCTTCTTTGGACGCCGATTGTCTTATTAATAAACAAGGCGTAAAACACTCTAAGGCTTAGCCTAGTCTTATAGTCTTTATTACAATGTGATAAAGACTATAATATCAACTAAATTTTACTCTTACGTTAGTCCACGTTAACTAATAAGGTGGGGAAAGTTCTAAAGATACATTGCGAATTTGAGACTGGGGTATTGTCACTTGCTATTCTTATTGCCAAATGACTGTCATGTTCCGGCCTGGAGGGTAAGGTAGCCGGTAAACTTTCGCAATTGTACTTTCATCCCGGTCTCAGGACAGCGGCGCACCTGTACCATCTATGATGTCAATATTCCACGGTTGGCTCTTTCCATTAGGAGATCCGGGATGTGAGGTCGTGGGCAAAAGTAAATGTACAGGCTACCTTATCCTCCGAACCGGCACACGTGAACGGCAAGTGCTGACGTTATGGCGGCAGGAATAGGTAAAGCGGTGGTACCAATCCGGGCGAGTCGCTGCGAGTCTCTACCACCTAGTGAGATGTCACGGTGTTAGTGACGTTAAGCCTATGCTCGCCTTTTACGAGCTTCCTGGCAATAAGGCAGATGGTCTATTCTGCAATTGAATCTGGACCAACATCTAATGTTGTTATTGTTTAGAAAACAAGGCACTATTGCTAATCCTATATTAGACCATAAACCATTTTCTCGTTCCGTTTCGGTATAATTACTTCCTTTCATTAATATTCCGGCATACATTGTTTAAGCAGATTATGCACAAGTTCTGAACTGTGTCAGTAGTTTGAATGTAAATTATAACATGTTTTAATTATAATGTACCGATTTCGATTAGCTAAATGACGATAATTACCGCGTACAAATGTGATGCGGTGACAGCTATAATAATCGCCCAATTGCCACTCGGCCGAGTAATAATTTGACCTATCGCAACTTGGCCGTAATTGCTGCCGTCGAATCTTGTCACGTTGCAATTTGTTAACTGAACCAATCGTTACCCATTGTAATGTTAACTGATTAAATTTTTCCTAATGAAATTCCACGTAGCCTACGAATCACATGGAAAACCAATCAGTGAAGAGAAAGCGAGAATACAACTTGAAAGCATTTATGAATTAAATAGAAAAATGAGAATCATATAGGCCATTGTTGTCTCTTACCATATGGAGAACTGTGTACTTTGTTCCATTCTCTCACATAAAAGTAAAATCAATTTCATCAGTGACTGAAAATTAAAATCAAATTTATTAAAGTAATAATAAGATCAGAGAAAGAGTGGGATTTGGGTCAATTGTTAGTGTTAAAATGAGAAAGTGCTTGTTTCGCTAGTTAGGTCATGTGAAAATAATAGTAGATGAAAGATTGACAAAGCAGATATACATTGCGAATGTGGATAAATGTAGCTACCAGACCAAGGTTGACATTCCACAGTCAAATTGCTCGGGTGTGTGTGTGTGTGTGTGTGTGTGTGTGTGTTTGTGTGTGTGTGTGTGTGTGTGTGTGTGTG
>NJDC01001600.1:118631-132980 GCA_002245475.1 Calephelis virginiensis
TGCGTGCGTGCGTGCGTGCGTGTGTGTGTGTGTGTACCATAATAAATTTTAATATCTTGTTGATAAGAACGCCATCTTCATTTTTCAAGACCAACTACTTTGTTTCCAAACTGTATGATTATAGTTTGTGCGCCATCTGTGATCTTTAATCGTTATCATCAATATTGATGATCGTTATCATCAATATTTGTTTGTGTGTGTTAAATGCATGCTAGTACGTGTAATGTTTTATTTTTTGAATTAATGCACTTTATTAACATTATCATTAAAAAATATTAGCGTTCTGCACTTCTCCTACACATAAGCTATAAGTGTGCCAAATTTGTGTAAAAAGGGGTCCAAAGTTTTTGCTTCATATTATGATTTGTGCCATCAAAAGTCTCATGCGCTTGTTCGCCGACCAAACATAAAAAAAAACAATCATAATAATAAAATTATGAGTACAGCATTTATTAGTCAAATTCAATTAATATTATTTATGTGCTATGAAATTTAGATGTTATTTGGTATTTTTCCTTGTGTTGGTGCGGGCTCCTTTGCAGAATAGACCGTATGCCTTCCTGCCAGGTAGTTCGTAATAGGCTTGCCGTCACTAACACCGACTCGTCCGGATGGGATACCAGCGCCTTACCTATTCCG
This sequence comes from Calephelis virginiensis, assembly GCA_002245475.1. Lineage (NCBI taxonomy): Eukaryota > Metazoa > Arthropoda > Insecta > Lepidoptera > Riodinidae > Calephelis > Calephelis virginiensis. The sequence continues at coordinate 119,271 of NJDC01001600.1, forward strand.
GCCAGAACGTCATTACGTGTTTTGGTTCGGAGGGTAAGGTAGCCGGTATAGTTACTAATACTCGAAGCCTAACATCATGGCCTCGGCTTGGCAACGCATCATTACAACCTGTGGTGTCTCTAGGCGACTTAAATTTCTTGCCATCAAAAAAATACTTCTGCTTCTTTGCCTTCCAATATCACAAGAAAATACTGCAAGTTTTTCGTATAATTTGAAGGTGGAGCAGACCCTTTCCAGTGCCGGATTAAATGTCTGAATAAAGATGACCTACACCAACGGGGATAGAGCACAAAGTAATTTTTCTTTCGAAATTCATTATGCGGGGAAGTAAATCTTCTGGAGATAACGAACGGGTCCGGAGTGCTTAAATTATGGTTGAAAGCCAAACTGTAAATAATAAAAAGAAAATGAGCAAACCCAATTATAAGAATGAAATTGCTTTTTCTTTATAACTCCGTCGTAATGCCTCACAACCGAAGTTAACAGTATTTTCGTATTACTATATTTTTAATAAGCTTTTCGACTTGTTTATTGAGTGTTTTGGAATTGGGGAGTGAATGTTGGCAGATGTTTTTTTATTACTTGAAGGTTGTATACGATACTGCTTTTGAATGAAGATTTCGATTGTACTTTGAAGATTGCTATAATTTTTGATTTAACACTTAATGTTATAATACATATCTTCAAGCCAAGTCCCTTGTGAGTTAGGCTGAGAGCATGCCAAGTTTCAAGATTCTTGCAGATCTTCCTAGCGTCCTCCCATTCATCACTCTTTTACACACACACACACGCATACACACATCATACACATACACATAAACTTACACAAACACTAATTTTATAAGTTTAACACATGTGATTTATTCATATATGTAACTGTTTTTAATTAACATGTCACAGGTATCATTGTACTTCAAAGGATGCCTCAAAAATATGTTTTTTTGTAACAATGTTACTAATACTGCAAATAAATATATTTTTCATTTTCATATAAGCATGTCGGTTTCGAAGACTTTAGACTCCGTCTTTGGATAATAGTGGAGCGATTTGATCTTGAAATTTCATCATACATAGTGGATATGTGTGTGGGATTTAGTGTTTTCGGCTAGTCGTGGGATCTCTGGTGGCTGGTTGTGCCTCTGTCTAAATTTTCAGGGATGTGGGCGTGAAGATACTTTATGCTATCTCACAACGTAGTAATTATCACGATGATGGCAATAACGTACCAACAGACTTTATTATACTTCTGCACACAACACGACTATATATACGATGACGCTACCCTTTCTTTAGAGTCAATAATACGAGGGTGGATCCAAAAGTTCTAAGCCCAACCAAGAAAATTAAAGAAAAGTGGGTCTAAATTTATTTTTATTTTTCGGCATAGTCTCCATTTAGCTCAACACACTTCTTCCACCTGACCTGCAACTTGTTTATCCCCTCGAAAAAAAAGATTCTAGAAGGTTGGCAAAATAGTCGTTTACTGCGAATATCACCTCATCTTTGGTCGAAAATTTCGAGCCACCCAAGTGTTTTTTTAAATTTGGAAATAAATTATAATCCGAGGGGGCTAGATCCGGCGAATAAGGTGGGTGGGGCAGCAATTCGTAGCCACAATCATGGATCACAGACATTGTTTCAACCGAAGTGTGAACACGTGCAATGTCTTGATGAAACAAAACTTTCTTACGCAACATTCACGGCCTTTTTCATTTTATTTCTTCCCAGAGTCTTCGTAAAAGGTTACAATAATAACTAGAATTTATAGTTTGACCTTTCGGTAAATAATCCACAAAAATAATGCCCTTCGCATCCCAAAAAACAGAAACCAAGACTTTGTTAGTCGACAAAACGACCTTAACCTTTTTCGGTGTAGGAGAGTCTGATCTTTTGCACTGTTTGGATTGTTGCTTTGATTCAGGAGTATGGTGGTGAACCCAGCTTTCCTCCATGGTAACAAATCTAGACAAAAAGTCCTCGGGATCAGTCTCAAAAAGTTCCAAACAGTCTTGCGAAATTGTGTATCGAACTCGTTTTTGTTCAGCTGAAAGCAACCTCGGGACCCAGCGAGCAGAAACCTTATGGAACCCCAACTCTTCCGTTATTATGTGTTGCTCCCGGCCATAACTAATGTTTGTTATCTCAGCTATCTTACTAATGGTCGAACGTCGGTCAGCCAGTACGAGATCACAAATTTTATCGATGTTTTCTTTCGTGGTAGAGGATGTAGGCCTTCCACTCCTAGGATTATCTTTAATGCTCTCACGACCGTGCTTAAACTCAGCTACCCACTTCTTGACACTGGAATACGATGGAGCAGACTCCCCCAAAGTGCTCACCCTATCTTGATGGATATCTTTTGGTGATAGGCCTTTTTTATTGAGGTACTTAATGACTGCACGCTGTTCAATTTTCTCCATAATATTGAAAATTGCGTCAGATTGCTTCAAACACATAATCACAGAAAATTTATATTGTACAGTATCGGAATAAAACTGCGCACAATAAATCAATATGACACATACTAACAAATGACGGTAGATTTTAAAAAGAAGTCATAGCTCCATGTAGGTTAGGCCACGAACTTTTGGATCAACCCTCGTACAGTACGACTTTACAATGACGCGTTGTGTTTGAGCCTTTACCCATTGAAATGTCCCAGTTTCGAGCTCTAATAACTGGCGTGCCTTTGACTGGCTCAACCCCTAATGGACATATACGAGAACAGGGAAATTATTCCGTTACATTCCAACTGTCGCGTGTATTACACTTTCAATATAGCAAAATTCTTGAAGTTTTTTTCTTATTAAATTACGTTTTTTTAATGTCAGGGCTCAATATAGTTTGTTTAAATAGCATGGGGATGATGGTCATGACGGTGATAATGTATTACATTTATTACTTTTTATGTGATTAACCGGTAAATGAGCCATTAAAAGTGATTACTGTTGCTCACGGACATCTGCATCTGGGTTAATTACTGATGCGCCGCCGATTCCTAAAGAAGAGATTAGTATGCCTTTTAAAAACTCCCATGTCAAATTTTAGGGGTAAATCTGATTCAGGAAGTGATTTCCATTATTTATTTCCGACTAAACAGCAATGTCGAAGATGTGTCCAAGTTGTGTTTATGGTACCTTTGACTGTGGCGCGCGGTATGGTGGTGACGTTCCGTTACTAAGTTAACTCAACGTAATTACGCAATGGCGCTGTCTTTTGGCAGTAGCAATACAATGATAATACAATAAGGTCTTTGATCCCATAGTGCAACGGTAATGACGATAATAAAGCAACTTTTGTCGTAGTACCTTTACACAACACAGCTATGTTATTACGCCACCCTTTTCCTTTCTTTTGTTCATGACTGCAACGAGGCGTTGCTTTTTCAACCTTCACCAATTGAAATGCCCCAGTTTCGAGCTGTGATATCTTTCATACCTTTAACTGCCTCATGCAAAACATTCACGAAAACTGAAACTATTTTGTGACATTTCATCTGTCACAGAAATTGAAATGTTACAGTTAATTTGTCATGGAACTCAGCATGGTCAATTTGTAAACGCAATAAAAGCAGATATTACAATATAATACAATAACTCATTATTGTGCACCAAATACAAATAAATTACAAATACCAAATACCAATATCCAAGGTTCACTCATCTTTCCCCTGTTCATTTAAGGAAAATTCGAGTAAGAGACCACTCCTTATGTGAATGTGGCTTAGACGAAGGAACTGTGGAACACATATTCTTCAACTGTCCTAAATATTACATATCCTTATATGAAATCCCTCGCCCTACTAACTTTGCGTGCCATTGTCTGATATGTATCCATCATTTATTAAAGTCCTCAGTAAATTCATAACTAATAATAATATAAAAATCTAACCATTGGCAAGTCGAATTATTGCATATTTCTAACACTGAGTATATTTGTTGTAGTAATGTGAGTGTCTGCATGTAATATCTATTGGTGTCTATATTTTGCGTTTTTCTCGGCTTTGATTCCGTACAGCAAAGAAGCTCTCCTGTGTCTCTTTCACCACAAAACATTGGGGGAATTATTGCGCCTGACGCAATAAAAGCCACATGTAAAGAAAAAAAGAAAATGTTAATTTGTCACAGTTACTAGTTTCCTGAATACTTGAGTTAAAGTAGTTCATCGGCGATAATAATGCAACGAAACTTCGTACAGCTCGACCCGTGTGACATGTTTTTAAGATATTGCATAGATTCTATCGCGGGCTTTGAGCGCTGAGAACGAATTTATAAATTCCGTAACGAAAATAACCTAACACCTCCGACCTGCACAGCATTGATACTTTTTAGTTTTGCCATCCATCGGTGAATAGTAGTACTTTTAATGACTTTTTGATCACGCTTGTCTCTTTAGTTTAGCAACTCGCCTCTAGGTGGCATTGGTTGTATCGGCGTTACTGTGCGCTTGCGTAGGTAATCCACCTCGTCTTGGCACCGCAATCTAGTGATTCATGATAGCTTATGCAATTTAGCTTTACCGCGGCAGTCTCCGAGTGCCATACGTCTTTTTTATTATATTCTTGTGTTTGAATAATTATTTCGCTACTTAAGACAGTAAAATAAATAATGCAAACCTAACAAATAATTTGTTATCAAAACCGCAGTTGTGCGTATCTTGGATTAAAATTTGTATAAATATAAATATGTTTAAATGTTTATTATATTTTATATTTCTAATATTACATTTACTGTGTTTGTGCGTGCGTGTGTGTGTGTGTGTGTGTGTGTGTGTGTGTGTGTGTGTGTGTGTGTGTGTGTGTGTGTGTGTGTGTGTGTAAGTTAAAATTGAATCACCTGCAATTTGTACACCTAAGTATAAATAGCATGATGATGATGATGATGGATAGAGTATTTCCATTTACGTCTTCATGTTGTCTTCAAGTGCCATAACACAACACAACTACTCGATGTCGTAACCCTTACATACTGTTCGCTATGGCTTTGCAATGATGCAGTAGAGTTCCTGCCGTAGCGAGAATTATGACAACAATAATGACGATGATGAAATGACAATCTTCGTTATCCGTCTACAGTACGTATCTAATTAACTTGCAATAGATCGTTTTGTTCAAGCCCTTACTCATTGAAATGCCCTAGTTTCGTGCTCTACTATTTTCATGCTTTTTACCGACTCAAACTAACGGCATACACGAATAGGGACATTATTCTATTGCATTTTTAACTGTCACATGTCGACTCCAAGATTGTCATAAAATAGGAAATTAGATGTCATTTTCTCGTTTCTAGAATTTATCTGATTCAATGACATTTTCTGAAAATTTGAGGCTCGCGGGTTTAAAGTATTCGATTAAATTTTCTAGTTGTGTAAACTTTCCTGAGGCGAGAAGCTGTCACAAACACAAAAGTATCTTCACGCCCATATCCCCGAAGAGGGAGGCAGAGGCTCCATCAGGGCACCCACGACTAGCCGAAGACACAAAGTCCCACAATGTGATAGGTGGCTAGCCTATTGCCAACCGGGCACATATCCAATCCCGAGTTTTTTATTAAAAAATTAGAACAATCATATTTTCTTTTAGTTGCCTGATTTCAGGAATCGGACCGGGGACCTCATGCAGTCAAGTCCAACACCTGAACCGCTAGACCAAAGAGGCGACCAATATAATGTGAATGTACCAATATAATATATATTATGTTGAAAACAATAATTGCTATGTACTGTACACAAAATATCTAACCCATTCGTAGTTTTTTTTAAATGACAGATTTTCTGTTTGTGTGATCCTTTTTAATATTTTTGGATATTTTTGTGTAGATTGTAATGATTAGATTATAATTTAGGTCTTCATTTGGTATACTATTTCGTATACTTACTTCGAGGAAAACCTTTCTTATTACTATCCATGAAAAACCACTTCAATGTGTATTCGAAGTCGCGAACAACAACTAGAATAAAATAACTGTTCATTTGAAGCATATATTTGCCGAAGTATGTTTTAACTGAAACCGAAATGCTGTAAAACTTTCAGTTATTCAACGGAAATATTGCAACTAGACAAGCGTGAATGTTTACTTTAGAACTTCAATAATTTCAGAATTACATGAAGTTTCTCAAACGGCCTTGCAGCTCTTGTTCCTCTAAAGTCTACTCTAAACCAACTTCCTACGCTTAAGCTATTTTGATAGTAACCAGAAAATGTACATGTAATGTGAATATTAAAGTTTCATTACAAAGTGGTTAATGTATCCGATGGACTGTTTTTTTCTCGTTGATAAATGGTATGATACCTTTAGTATTTCGCGGTGAAATTATAAACTCTTGAAAATCTGAATTATCGAAAATTGTAAACTTTTCATAATTTAACGTATTATTTTTCGATGGTTTTTCAAATTGATAAATGGTATAATTCACGTTGAGATTAAAACCTCTAGAAATCTGAATTATCAAAAATTGTGAACGTTTTTTAATTTAACATAGTATTTTTCGATTGTTTTTCACATTGATAAATCGTATATTACACGGTGAGCTTATAAACTCTTGAAAATTGGAAGTATCGAAAATTGTGAACCTATAATTTAATTTAATTTAAATTAAATTAAATATAAAGGTATCATTTTTCGATAGTTTACAAATCGTATTATTAAAAAAAAGTATCTTCACGCCCATATGCCAGAAGAGGTAGGCAGAGGCACAACCAGGGCACCCACGACTAGCCGAAGATACTAAGTCCCACAATGTGATAGGTGGCAAGCCTATCGCCAACCGGGCACATATCCAATCCCGAGCAACATTTTTTTTATTAGAAAATTGGAAAAAACATATTTTCTTTTTGTTGCCCGACCCGGGATTCGAACCCGGGACCTCATGCAGTCAAGTCCAACAACTGAACCGCTAGACGACAGACGACAGAGGTGTAAATAAGAGGCATATAATGACTGCGAGCCGTCAAATTGTAAACTTACATCGAACATATATGCGACGAACTGAACCTAGCCGCACTGATTTTTCCAACATTATATCACGCGTTTCCGGTGTGTGTATGTCTTTCGTTAACCGTTTAATATTAACACACAACCGCCTCGTTGGTCGAGTGGCTAATTAGACTGACCAACTGCAAAGCTCGGATTCGATTTCCGACGGGAGCAGACATTTGTGTGATGAACATTTAGATGTCTGCATTTCCGGGTCTGGGTGTTTATTAAATTAATTCTGTAATCTATTTAAGTATTTCTATATCGTTTAAGTATCGTTGACTAACACCCATAACACAAGCATGATTGGCTTACTTTGGGGTTAGATTCAATTTTTGTTCCAAAAACCATAATTCAAAAACTTGTCCAGGAACATTTATTATTATTATTTATTACAATGTTTTTGTGATGTTTATTTGTTAATTAGGTATACTATATACGATATTATTTTTCGATAGTTTACAAATTGTCTGTTACAAACCCTCAAATTGTAAAATTTGAACCTAACCTAGCTAGGCTGATTTAGCGGTCCCACGTCGGACAGGACCTCTTGAGGTCCCGGGTTCGATCCCCGGGTCGGGCAGCAACAATAAAATAGAAAATGTACATTTTAAAATTTCTTACTAAAATAAAATTGACCAGGATTGGGTTTGTGCCCGGTTGGCAATAGGCATGTGGGATTTAGTGTCTTCGGCTAGTCGTGGGTGCCCTAGTTGAGCCTCTGCCTATATTTTCGGGAAGGCGGGCGTGAAGACACTTAACTTTTGCATATGTATATTTTATAATTTTCGGACAGTTTACAATCTCACAGAATATGTTATAAAAATATCGTGCTTAGCATCATATGGTGGCATATTTATCACATAAAATATATCTTAGTTAACATCTTCTTTAAGTTAATATTTTTAAGAACACTTAACTTTTACATATGTATATTTTATAATTTTCGGACAGTTTACAATCTCACAGTATATGTTATAAAAATATCGTGCTTAGCATCATATGGTGACATATTTATCACATAAAATATATCTTAGTTAACATCTTCTTTAAGTTAATATTTTTAAGAAATTAAATGTAATTATTTAGGTGTAAGGGAAGAGTGAAAAGGACATGCAGGCAATGAAAGTACGCTGAGCGTTGTAAACTATCGGGCATAAGTCGCGGAAGTGACCTTGGCCATTCGGACGTCCGAAAGACATCTAGCTGGACGTTTTTGTCAGCTAATATTGCCAACAACACTACAATAAAATATGATAAACGAATGTTTATTATGCTACACGTTCCATATTTAAATTAAAAAATAGCTGACCCGGCAGACGTTGTGCTGCTCTATTTTTAATGTGATTTAAGTAAAAAAATTGGGGTGAGTCGCCTTTATCACTTAGAGGGATGAAAAATAGATGTTGGCCGATTCTCAGACCTAATCAATATGCTCACAAAATTTCATGAGAATCGGTCAAGCCGTTTCAGAGGAGTACGGACACGAACATTGTGACACGAGAATTTGATATATATGACTAGCTGATCCGGCAAACGTTGTTTTGCCATTAAATGACGATTGATCAGTTATCGACTCGGGATATATATCGACCTCCCACCTCCGCGACCAGATCACAAATATTCCCCGTTATAAAATTTCCCGTGTTCGGACCCTATTTGTGATCTGGTCGCGGAGGTGGGACGTGGGAGTTTTAGGTAGGGTTGTCACATGTAAAGAACGTGACAATTTATATTGTTTCCCGAGCTCTTCCTATATTCGTGTTCTGGTCGCGGAGGTGGGTGGTGGGAACTTTAATTAGGCTTTTCACATTCTGTGTCGTTTGGAGGATTATTTGCCACAACAGTTACACTGCTTTCGCGGAATTAGCAAAATAAAGGCTTATTTTACATCTCTTGTAATTATTTTTCTATTTGATGCGGAATAATTTCGAAATGGTCCATTAAAATTTGATTCAGGTAGGTCCGTTAGTTTTTATTTTATGAGCATTTTATCTTCTTTCACCTACCCCGATAGCTATTTTTATTAAATTAAATTATATCAGCAGTAAACTAAAAAGTATTAAATTAAAATAACTACGTTAAAAACATATATAAATTTTCAAAACCAAAAGCCCCTAAACGTTACTTGAAATACCTGATCCGTATCCACCACAAACGTCAAGTAACACTAGACATCTGTTTCACTATACATTAAGATACAATGAATTCCAGATCATTCTATTTATATTATATATTATATTTAGGATATTTTGACAGTCCTTATTGTGTGTATACAAATACATCGGACTTACAAAAAGCAAACTACAAAAATCCCAGACACAACAAAATTAAATTTCCAAAATCAGAAACTCCTTAACGTTACTTGAAATACCTGATCCGTATCCACCACAAACGTCAAGTAACACCAGACATCTGTTCCACTATACATGAAGATAAACCGAGTTCCAGGTCATTCTATTATGCAAGTGTGACCGTGTTTGGACCGAACGCCGGAATTATTAATGTGAGTCAATGCACCATGCGGCCGCCACGACAACTTGACACAAATTCGCCTTCCCACCAACTGGATTAATGTTTTCAAAGTAAATTCTGACTGCCACGGAGTATAATTTAAATGCGACCAATTTAAGGTTCCCTCTCTGATTGCCGCCATTAAATTATTTAAAAGTTACGAGAAATAATTCTGTGTTTATTATAAAATTGTTAAAAACTGTGTTTGCACTTTAAATGTCATCGTCCGTTTCATTTTTAATGTGAAGTTTTCAGTAATTAAACTTAAAGGTAAATTAAGTAAATAATGCGAATTTGGATGGATATACCTGGGGAGACCTGGATTGACATCCCATACTTAAATCCTTTTTTTCTCCAAAACTGGGGTGTTTGTATGAAGAGTACTGAATGTGAAGGAAGATAAGCAGGTCTGCAAGACGCTACATTTGACACTCAATACTCTCCGCCTACCACCTAAGGAACTTTGGGAAAAATTAAACTAAACTGTCAGGCTAGATTAGAGGCAGGTATGTGTCTATTATGTATATCTTCCCTTACGTTTTCAAATTCATCATATTTTATGCATAGCATATATCTACTTATCATTTTTTTGGCATTAAATTTAAGTTATGAAATAAACTAAATATATGTTTCTCTAATATTGTCGATGTCGAATAACTTGGTAAATATACTTTTTAAACTTTTTTTAGGGTTGCAGATAATCAAGTTGAAAATAAAGCAATACCTACTAGTCTTTAATCAGCTCTATTCTTAGATAGGTACTTGTAAGTGTGTACTAATATGGATGGCACATAATCAGTAGGTTATACAAATAAACATTCTAACGGTGACTTCTCAATGTATTTTGAAAAACTTATTTTTGTACATACATGTCCATAAAAATATAAATTTTAATATCGTACTTACATGTCCATAAAAATATAAATTTGTTTCAAAAAAATGTGATGTATATGCTTTAAATACGAGGAATAAAAATAATCTTGCTGTGCATTAGTCTCGTCTCCACTGAATCAGTTATTATTTAACGGGCCAATGGAAACGTTTTATAAAAACTTCCCGAGCACATTAAAAACTTACCATTTAATAAATAAAAAAAATGTATTAAATTTAATTTATATGATAAGGGTTATTAAGATTTCAGAATATTTAGAAGACAGAAATGCTTTGTATTATTTGCTCCTCATACCAATCTCTACAGTTTAATTATATGTGTAACTAGCGGCCCGGTATGTGCTTCACTACGTGACCGCTTGGAAGAACAATTAAAAATAAATTCAATATTCAAGTAACAGCACAATCCCCATATGAAAAAAAGTTTCGATTTGACCGAAAAATACCCATTAACGAAAAGATCCGCCATTTATTGAATTAATTTGTTACAAAAAAATTGATAAATGAAGAACCGATCGACCGATTTTATACAAACTTCACATAATCCATCTACTAAATAGTCCGAACAAAGCCTTAACATTTGGTTTGGGTAGGTGAGCCTGTTCTTGAGTTATAAAATTACAACGAAAAGTGGTATTGATTTCTATAGAAATACATTTTAACCGAGTTTAAAAAAGAAGGAGGTTCTCAATTCGGCTGGTAATATATTTTTGTATGTACACTGATTTCGCCGAGGTTTCTGAACCGATTAGTTTTTATTTTATAAGCATGTTTTTATCTACTTTCACTATAGGTATGGGTGATGTCTATTTTTGTGTTAAATTAAATCATATCAGCAATAAACTAAAAGGTATTCAGTTTATTATTTTAAGATCAGGTATTTCAACTAGCGTTTAGGAGCCTTTGATTTTGGAAATTCATGTGTGTTGTGTCTGGGATTTTTGTAGTTTGATTTTTGTAAATCCAATGTATTTGTGTACACATACTTAGTGTCTTCGGCTAGTCGTGGGTGCCCTGAAGTTCCTTTGACTACCTCTTCGAGGCTATGGACGTGAAGATACTTTTAAAAATAAAACTAGTTTTTATTTTTAAAAGTTTATTTAAAAAAATTATTTATTGTATCTTATGTTATCATAGTACGATACAACGACTCTTTGTTGTGCACCAAATACAGACAAATTACAAATACATAAAAGAACAAACATTTAGTGTTAATAGTGAATTCCACGCGACATCATTAATTTAATTTGTAAGATATTAAATCCCAATAGATCTTTTCATTCACAAGTTTGCAGGAGAGTTGATAGAGTGGAATTCAATCTTTGTAATACTATACTTCTATACCCGTCGCTTGCTCGTAAGTAAATTGATTCCGTAATGAAAGCCTTAGATCAGAGGTTCCCAAACTTATTTCATGTAACGCCCACTTTGAAAATCAGTTGTTTTGTAGCGCGCCCCCCCCCTCGTTTTTTTCTTGTCAATAACCTCAATAACATATTTGTTGCGCCTAGTTTAAAAAAAATTTTTTTTTCAAGATTTATACCGCCCCCCTCTAGGCTTCCAGCGCCCACAAGGGGGCGTTATCGCCCACTTTGGGAAAGGCTGCCTTAGATGATGTCTGTGTTAATAGAAATTTTCATTTAATCGATATTTCTGCCAACAACTAGCTAGTGCGAATAAAAAAAAAGTATCTTCACGCCCATATCCCCGAACAGGTAGGCAGAGGCACAACCAGGACAGCCACGACGAGCCGAAGACATTAAGTTCCAAAATGTGATAGGTGGCAAGCCTATCGCCAATCCGATCATTCTTTTTGTTGCCCGACCAGGGATTCGAACCCGGGACCTCATGAATCAAGTCTATATCCTGGAATCGTGTTTTAAAGAAAATTAAACGACTACTTTTGCAAAACAAATATTTTTTTAATACCTGACGCGCATTGGTTGGCGTAACGCGCACTGCCAACAGCGTCATAATAAAAGCCTTAACTTTAATATTTTTAATTTGTGAGGAAGACGGGTTTATTTGCTGTATTTTAAAAATATTATTAGACTATTTATTTATACTATCCGCGATCCTATCCGGTGTTACATTTTATAATTATGTTAAAACTAGATGCTGTCCTCAACTACGCCCGCATATTAGTTATTTCTAGCTTATTAGTATAAGTAATAATAGTTTCCTTTTTCACGACAATCAGATTTAATATCGGGATACGGGCGTACAATATAGATGATGAGTGAATTGTTAAGTAATTATTTTACGTGCACATCAGATATAATCATTCCATTGCGACAGACAAACGAATAGACAAATTGCTTGTTATATTGCTAGAATAATAAATATTGCATTCTGTACTTGAATTGGACTTGACTTCATGACGTTTCGGGTTTGACGAAAAGAAATGTGTTTTATCAATTTTAAATTTTAAAAACGGAATTGGTCGGGATTGGAGTTGTGCCCGGTTGGCAATAGATTTACCTCTTATCACATTGTTTGACTTTCGGTCAATGTTGATAATGTATCTCAATCTAATGGATTTCAAGCGATCTAGATAGCTGCGTATCCGCCGGCCTATTCCATACCTAATTGCCATATTTATCCTGTCCACAGATATGTTATTGGCAAGCGATAACATAAAAATGGATCAAAATAGCAATCTTGGACAGCAAGTTTTGGATTAGGATTGATTATTAATATTGGCCGTTAGTGTCTTCGGCTAGTCGTAAGTGCCTTGTTGTGTCTCTGTCTACCCATTTACGTATGAAGACCGTGAAGATACTTATTATTGTAATTGAATGGTAAAAGATTCGCTTGTCTTGACTATACTTTGATATCAAACGTAAGACTATAACTGAGTTCGATTTTCTTGTGCCAGTAAGAATGAATCAGGGCTTTTGCAGACATACGACCAATGTTACGTTTAATATGTACCAATTCATCTTTTTTTGTAATATTAACGCGATTAGTTTCTGTAACTGACAGCCCTAATTTTGGAATACGTAATTTGCCAACGATATATCAAGATTTCGTACTAATCTCAGGCTTATTTGTATCTGAAAAGCGAAGGTTCGTGAATCTCGAGATAATTATATTTGCTGGGTGAAGTTTCTGCGGTTTTCCAACCGCAACTCGTATGACTACTTCGTCTATTTGTATAGTAGTAGAAATGTAGTTTGAATTCAGATATAGAGTTAATTTAGAATGTTTGTAGATACCTCTTTTCAATATTAAAATGATTTTCTATAATTAAGAGCAAAGAAGAGAGAGAGTGAGTGCAGGGAATAGTGTGAATGGGGCGTTGGGTAAGCTATTCCAAAGCGAGGTTTTG
>NJDC01001600.1:162259-175507 GCA_002245475.1 Calephelis virginiensis
TAAAAAAATTCAGGTTGTTGTTACAACTACCTTCTCTAGTTTTTAATAAACAATAATAACATTACTCCAATCATTTTGGTGCCAACTAAGAGAAAATTCTACTTAGTTAGAGTGCTTTTTTTTCAGTGTAGAATTTACGTCGAGAATCACAATTCGATATTGCTATTCGAATTTCGAAAGTGTCCTTGCAAGGCATAGGCACAGTTATCTTGTTGAATTTGAAATGATCGTCGCGGCACGAAGGTCGTGAAAGCACTTGGGAAAACGAATAATTAACTTTTGTGTAATGACAAAAGTTTACAGACCAGCTTAGTGACATGAGGATCTGCCTTGACATACAAAGAGTTACAAGGTTTTTACAGATGTTAACTGTCTCCATAGACTGCGGTAGAATAGTCGGGTCCTTCATGCTCTTTCGTGTGGTTTTTGCAATGTGTTCATGCTCACATCGTGTGGTTTTTGCTAAGTCGCCTACGTGGTCTAGTGGTTCAGTTTTTGGGTTGTCTACATAAGATCGCAGGTTCAATAGTCGGGTCGGATAACTTAAAATGTGTTTTGCGTAAATATGACAATGTCTGGTATTGGATAAATGCCTTGTCATCACCAACAAGGCTTACCAACTGTCACATTATGCGACTAAAGTACGTTCTAATCGTGGGTGCCCTAGTAGCACATTTGCCTGCAAATAAAGTGCACCAACTGTGAGTGAGTCCATTCACGCACAATTTTCGTTACACAGTACAACAGTATTCCTTACATTCAGTTTTGCCAACAATTTTAATGCAGCACCAAATTTAGCCCAGTGTTGGTGTGTTAGCGGTGTGTATAATTATTCGTATCTGCACAAGTTTCAAAGCTTTCAAACAGATTTCAATTAAATTGTATTTTTTTTTCTTTAAAGTCTCTGGTTTAGCGGTCTGGCGCTGGACTTGCCATCTATAGGTCCCGGGTTCGAACCACCGATTCGGGCAATAGAAAAAAATCATATTTTTATTTTTCTAAGAAGGGTATTGTGAATGGGATTGGATATGTGCCCGGATGGCGACAGGCTTGCCACCTATCACATAATCGGACTTAATATCTTCCGCTAGTCATGGGTGCCCTGATTGCGCCTCTACATACCTCTTCGGCGATAAGATCGTGAAGGTATTTTTTTTCTGTTAATCCTAAGTTCCTAGTTTTTTGTTTGCCTGTTTGTTATCGTATCGCATGAAAAATACTAGACCTACTTTGATTGAATTTTTATTATTTAAAGAATATAGGACCCTAGAATTTAAGCTGTGAACTATTTTTTGGGTTCATAATAAATTAAGTTATAATTTACTGAAGTAAAATTTATGGTCAGCTTAAGTCGCGGGCGTAAGTTTTTGAGCCGACTTCAATAAAAAGAGGAAGTTATGTTATGTTCGATTCCTATATATATTTTTGTGTGTTTGTTGATCGATTTTTGCATAATTTCTGAACCGACTTTATTTTTTTTTCTTTGGAAGATCATACATCCAAGGTGGTGCCATTGATGCCAAGTGTGGATCTTATGATTGAATGTGAGGGAAATCAAATAAAGTACTTAATTTTCGTGTACCTAAAAAACTTGTTTAATCGAAGTCGGTTTTTTGCAAATTTTACTGCGATATCCTATTCATATTATAAATGCAAAAGTTTGACTGTTTGTTTGTTACTCCTTCACGCAAAAACTGTACTAAAATATATATAAAGATAATTATTAGTTACTTATTTAAAAAAAAATAACTAATATGAAGAGACTGTTATAATTTTATAATAATAAAATCATAAAAAGCAAGCTTATATTAAATATTGCCCCGACTTCGTATGCGCGTTAAATTGACTTTCTCTGGGTTGTGATGTAAACAAAAATTTATTTCATACTATGTTATCCTATATTTCGGGCCAGGCTTTGCGGTTTTACTTTACAAATTTTGTTAAAAATACGTGTAGTACTTATTTCATGAACAAACGTACGGACAAAAATTTGAATAAACATTATTTTGGGTTCTGTATTATGCATACAATACGTAGCAGTCTGTTTTTTTTTTTTCAAATAATGTACAAATTTAGTTTTAGGTATTATACGTATAGATAAAAACTTTTATTGAAAGAAAATTTTAGTTTTGCCTAGAAGACAATTTAAAATGCATTTTCGAAATTGTTTTTTTAGTATTTTGTCATAAAGATCGAAAGGCTTCCATAGAGGGATTATTTTGTGCTTAACATAGCGTACTATTGTTTCCGGTCCAACCAGCTAACTATTTAAAAATCTATGACTGAAATTGACGTTCTTTTTAGATAAAATTTTTGATCTTCTATTTCAGATGATTTTCTTTCATGTAGCATAACCGTGATACGTCCTTTATAACACAGAGATAGAAGCTGTCTATCGTCCAAGAGTTTAAATATTACACCTCTCTATATTCAGCATCTCAACCGACTTGCTATTTCCTGTCCTCGATTGGCAGTTTCGCGGAGAGAATCACATTAAACGGGTACTTTCCCACAAACTGCGCATCCATTTGATGTCGTCAGCATCTCAAAAGCTATTTTATATGTTCTATCATTTCTATCGTCGGCATTTTGTGAAATTCCATTTTTATAGTTTCGATATTACTTGAGTGTTTGTTTACCTTTTAATCCCGTTAGGATGGAAGAAGCCTATGACACTCTATAGACTCCTTAAACATTTCCACATACGAAAAGTATTAAAAGTTATAATTTCTGTAAAGACGCTTCGTTGTAACTTTTTCCTTATTTTGGCTTACTAAAGATTCTTTTGCCATTAAACTTATATTATCTTGTTGTAGTCACAGCGTTTGTAAGAAATAAACCAACATACGCCTCTAACTAGCCGCTAGATAAAAAGCTAAAGCCATCAAAAATTATCGAAACTGAAACCGAGATTGAAGTCAGGAAAATGATGTTGACAGTCTTTTAATATAATGAAAATATATAATATAAAATTGAATCGCCATTTCTAAGTGCATAACTACTGAACGACTTGGCCGATTTGTCTATTTTTTGTGCTAGTTACTATCAGTGGAAGGTTATTGTGACTAGAAAAACTAGGAAAATTGCAGGGAAATGGGAAAACCAATACTATATTTTTTCGATACAACACTGAACTAATGGAACGAAGTTCATCGGGACAGCAAGTTTAAGCAATGACAAATAAGTTACTTATGGAATGTATATGTTGAGAAATTCTTTTCATAATTCTTATCATACTAAAATATTCTACTACATTGTGGTATGCAAATAGGTTGCGGAGACAAGCTATATTGATAACGGTATTGCTGTGAGCCGGTCTAGTTACACTGAATATTAGACCTAAGGCCCTTTATCCTAAACTATTCCGAAATTGATAATACCCCTTAAAGATAAATCTTGACAAGATATAGTAGTCTAGACTAATTCAGTACATTATTGAATTTCGCAAAACTATTCCCTGGATAAATTTTGTCTTGCAAATTGAAATATTAGATCAAGAAGTTTCAGTAATATATTTTGTACTTCGAAACGTCACCCCTAGGAGCGTTTTAATCAATAATAATAGGTTATGTGTAATGTTCATTGCTACGGTCGTGTATTAGGCTTATCTTGGTCTTATTGGAAAAACCATCAAATAAAGTTATGTTAGTAGCTCTCGAAATAGTAACGCTTTCTGTTACTGTTCTTAAGCCCTTACATTTTATAAAAGAAAATGTATCAATGGCCCCTGTTAAAAATAAAGAGAATTCGAAAAAAATCAAAAAGAGATTAGTCAAAGAAGTGGTCCTTTAAAAAAATGAGGAAATTGGTTACTGGAAAGTTCATGAATATGTTTTGAGCTATGCACAACTGAGAAATAGTGGCATTCCTCTTCCTAGGTTTGATATTACCTAGAACAAAGGTGAGTAATTAATATCTGACAAAGAACTTAACACAGAGGCCAGTACACTAACCTTCTTACTAATTACAAGCTACTAGCTACTTACAAGCTATGGAAGAACATTTAAAACTTATTTGGATAAAATAAACACATTGCAGTTAAGAATACTAAAAATGTTATTACCAAGAAAAATAAAAATGGAATTGTGTAACAGTAAAAATGTTGAAATCTTTAAATTTTTTAAAGTATTACCAGTTAATACTAAGCTAAAATGCTAATACTAATAGAACAATTTAATAATAAAGCCGTACATCAAATATATTTCATAAAATTTACACTAGAAAAATAGCGCATAATAAACTTCTAGTACCTAAAGTAAAAGTTTGGCATGCGGTTCATTATATTATATGTTTATTATTGTATTTTTTTAAATATTACAATTTAAATTAATGCGGGAGGCAGATACAAACCAATTTAAGATTTTTGCAAAGCTTTTTGATAAAAAAATGTATATTATTTTATTAAATAAATGAAACAAAATAATAATAAAACTTACGCGCTAGATGATCTGACGTGTAACTCCATGCATTGTTAGCAAAAGTGTAGTTACACACAAGTCAACGGGAGCGTAAGTTTTATTAACAAGGAATAAAAATAATATTGTTGTGCATAAGTCTCGTCTTCACAGAATCAGTTATTCTTTCATGGGCCAATATATACATTTTTACAATAAACTTCCCGACCATATTAAAGACTTACCATTTAATCAATTTAAAAAAATGTATTAAGATTAAGTTGTATGGTAAGGGTTATTATAATATGTCAGAATATTTAGAAGACAGAAATGCTTGGGATTAATTGCTCTCTGCAAATTATTTGTAAATATAATAAACTTTTGTAAATTAGATTAATAAGAAAAAAGACAAGCCCGTATACGCGTAGACGCGTAGACACGTTACAAGAATCTTTGTATAGATCTACGTAATAAAAGCTATTTTGAATTTGAATTTAAAATTTGAATTAGTAAGGTGGTTAAGGGTCAGATCCTTATTGGATATAGAGAAATTACATTTAATAATAGAAACAGTGATGGTGTTCCTGATTGATAGGATGGGGCTTGCTATTGTTGTAAATAGTATAATATTGATATTTGCTAATCGAAGAAACTCGGTTGAATATGCAATCTGGTCACGATTGTGATCGTGACCAGATTGCACTTCTGTGGAAGTTTCTAGACAACTTCATGCCGCTATCGTCATGAAAAAGAGTAATTTTAATTCTTCTTTTATACCATGGTTATATTATGTGTCGGATTCCTTTATAGTAATACACTCCTGTAAACCTAGTTACTTTTAATTTTGCTCTACTATGCCTAATATAATTCAAATAAGTGTCAGAAAAATCAAAATCGGTAAAAATTTTGGTTTCTATACACTTTCGCCATTTATTTATAATATTCCCATAACCTCATAATCTGTAACTTCGACGGATATTACGCTGCACCACATGCCGCTCCGGTTTTCCGCGATGCGTTAGATATCTTTGTATTGAAAATTCTTGATTTATATACAAAAACCGCTAGGTAGAAGATACTGCCACTCATCTCCGTGCGGCTATATTTTATTCACTTTCAGGTGCTGATAGACTTGAGCACTCACTTGTATCAGAACATCGAGCATTCGCCGTCTTTATATGTGTCGAACTGAACAACGAGCCAAGACAGGCATAGAGCCAAACATTGCTATGAACATTTTCATGAGCATTTTAGTGAATGCTCTAGTCGATGCTTGTTAAAAAATATTCTTCACGGCAACTTTCGATGATCGAAGTATGGCTCGGCAAAAAGCTCGAAGCAATGCTCGCTAGAATGCTCCTTAAAATGCTCGATAGAATGCTCGCTAAATTGTTCTCTTTATTCAAGTGAAAACTTCTTTAGCGGCGTTGCGCACTTTTTTTGGAACGGGTAAAAACTTCTAAACTCGCATCAGATCGTCAGAACGTAAGATGGCGCTCTGCGCATACGCGAATAAGACGACGCAAAATCTACAATAAAACGTGGATTCCTTGCTGTTTTTGTATTGCTTAGATATTTCCGAAGAGCACATATAGCAGATACTTATAATATCAACAGACATTGCTCTATTTGTTACATCTTGAAAATAATCTTTATGTGTAGTCAAGCAATGTTCTTTGTACAGATAATATGACGACGCTCCAAGCCGTCACGTCGTCTTAGTTTAGCGAGTTTTTGTTGATCCAAACGCCGGTTATTGATATGAAAATAATATTTGTGCATAAATTAAAGTACTTTCATTCTGATAATTAAAGCAGTTCGTGCAAAATTATTCACTAACCATTCCAAAATATCGAAAATGCACAACGATAATATTCAAGTTTTCACTTCTGCCGGCACTCTGGGAGTGCAACCCGTCTTTTTTTTTGTGATATAACATTCGCACAAATGCTCATTACAATTGAATGCTCAAGTCTATCAGCACCTTTAGTTTCGTGCAAAACTTTAGCTCAAACGATAATCAAATAGTGTTTCAAATTGAACTGATTCCACCCGAATGCTTATTGTAAGCATGTTTGTTCAAACTTACTTGTACCATTACTATTAATAACTAGTTTAGTTTTAACATCTGATCTTAACGTGGTCAGATCGTAACCACGACCAATCTACTCGAAACCTGGTCAATTCGTCGAGCACAGACAAGTACCTAAGTTAACATACCTAACATATACACCAAATTTCTACATCGCATCGGTGCAACTAAGTCATATGTAACCATTTTCTAATTTTACAGAACAGTTCTTTAAATATTTTTTTAATTTGTTTTCTTTTATGGTGTGATCTAGCGGTCCAGGTGTTGGACTTGACTTCATGAGGTCCTGGGTTCTATTTTCGAGTAGGGCAACAGAAAGAAAATGTGTTTTTTCTAATAAAAAAATGTTGCTCGGGATAGGATGTGTCGGGCAAACATCCTATCCCTGGCGATAGGCCTGCCACCTATCACATTGTGAGATTTAGTGTCTTCGGCTAGTCGTGGATGCCCTGGTTGTGCCTCTGCCAACCATTTCGGGGATATGGGCGTGAAGATACTTTGATTTATAGTAAAATTGAAGTGTTGCCAATTTATTAAAAATCTTCTGAAGTAAGAGAAAAAGCAAAAAGGTGGCCCAAGTTGAAACTTTGTTGCAACGAAACAGCGAAATATACTTACGTTGCAAGATAAATAAATAAAAGCTTACAAAAAATACAATAGCGATCCCTTTCGTGAAATGGAAATATCCCGAACTTTACTTTTTACTATAAATCCAGTGGAAGAAAATAATTTCTGTGATTCTGTATTATTCATTTCAATCCTTTGTACCGCTGAGTATTTATGAAGCTATCGAGTATGCTCATTTTCAGTCATTTCTAGTATTGTTAACTCTGGCTTTCCTTTTAAAACAGTTTCCGTGAACCGTAGGGGGCTTTGTTTGTGAGCTTTGATTGCTTTTTAATTACATTTCCCCTCTATTTCCCTCCATTTTCCTGGTGCTTGATTGTCGCTTGTGATAAATTTGATCTTAATTAGTTTATTTTCGATTATTCTATGGAAGTGTCTTGGTTAAGCCTTATTTTTTTGTATTTAACATTTTAAAACTAGATGCTACCCACGAATTTGTTCCGTATTAAGTTAGTTGAGGTCTAGGTGCCCGTTTAACAATAGAAAAAAAAAATCTCAAGCGTAACTGCGGTGGTCGAGTGTTGTGCAGCAGCTAGTCCTAGTATGGATCCCCCTTATCTATACCTACCACTTTAATAACTCGGTCATGTTCCGGTCTGGAGGGTAGGGCAGTCGGTATACTTTTATAATTGGCTTGATATCCTACGTCACGAGGGCTTGCTGACGTTTCGTCCACAAAATTTTCGTCCACAGTGGACGGAACGACACCTTTTTATTTTATAATCTTCTTCACTAACTGAACTGAACAACATAATAACATAAAATATCTATATATGTAACAACAGTCACATTGTTTTAGTATTACTAATTATTGAGAAAAGTCTTTTCCCTTAATATGTATAAAAATCACAGATATAATCAGTTCAAACGAAGTCATTCAAAATACAATACAATACAATTCATAACTCTTTATTGTGCACCAAATACAGAGAAATTACAAATATATCAAATAAAACTTAAATTATAAGATACACAAAGGCGGCCTTATCGCCAAGTCAGCGATCTCTTCCAGGTAACCCTTAAGTATGGAACAAGATTTAGCAGAATACTATATTTGGCCGATAGTGATACGAGTATATTATTTATGCGTCCAAAGTAAGCAAATTATGTGCTTGTGTTATGGGTGTTAGTCAACGATACTAATACATAGAAATACTTCAATAGATACAAGAATAAATTTAATAAACAACCAGACCTGGAAATGCAGACACCAAAATTTCTTCACACAAATGCCTGCTCCCGTCGGGAATCGAACCCAAGCCTCGCGGTTGATCAATGTAGTTAGGCGTGTACGCTAGCCATTCGATTAACGAGGCGGTAAATTATAATAATAACAATAAATCTTTAATTCACGTAAACCTACAAGGGGCATCTGTGACGCGTCTATCCAATAATAAATCTACCACCGGATTGGAACGCGGCCACACACTGAGAAGATCCGGCAAGAAATTCAGCGGGCTTGTCTTTTTTTAAATATTTTTACAATAATTAATGTAATGATGCAATATATTTATTTTATAAGAGATTGGCCTGAGAAGCAATTAATCCCAAGACGTGTTATCAACTAAATATTCAGCAGTGGTATAATAACCCTTTTCATTTAATTTACATTTCACACATTTTTTAAATTTATTAATTGGAAGTTCATAAAATTGGGAAGTTTATTGTAGAACTGTATACATTGGCCCATGAAAGAATGGCTTACTCTGTGGAGACGAGATACATGCACAGCTAGATTATTTTTATCCCTTGTATTGACACAATTTCTTATAAATGAACTTGAATTTCTGTGAACATTCATTAAGTTTTCAAAGATATACTGGGATGCTACAGCTAGAATTTTGATTTCTTTGAATGTTTCTCTCAGGGAAACTCTTGGGCCTAGGTTATAAATTGCCCTTATGGCTCTCTTTTGTAAAATAAATATAGTATTGACTTCGGCAGAACTCCCCCCAGAGAAGAATTCCATACGACATGATGCTGTGAAAATAACTAAAATAAACCATCCTAGCGGTTTCAACATTAGTTAATTGTCTTATTTTTTTAACAGCATAAGCTGCTGAGCTTAACCTAATTGCAAGTTTATTAATGTGCGGGCCCCATTGCATTTTTTTATCAATAGTTATAACTATAAACCTAAAAACGTAGTAGAGTCTACTAGAATAAATAAATGAAAAAATAGAATAAATGGCTAGGTGAGGCCATATAATATTTGGTTTTGTAATACCTATTTTAACTTGTGCCTATATATTATTTTATTTATTAATTTATGCTTAACTTTGTCATACATGTAAAATGTTTCTTTTATCAAATCTAGAATAATTAGTGATATAGATGTATTAATTTATTTACTGTAAAAAGATCTTATAAGGCTTAGGCAAGATCATCGAACTAGGCATTCTCCATTATTTAGTGCACCGTTGCATTCAACACTGTATGTTAAAAATGCACTTTCGACGAAATGCATCCTACGTACATATAAATTGGTTTAAAGACGTTGACCTGTTTAATTTACAAAAGCCTACTTTTAAGAATAATGTGAAAATGGTTTTATCTAGTGCTATAGGTTCACGTGTCAATACCAAATAATTGTATACATGATATTATAAACTTTATGAAGCTCTAAGTTTGTATTCGTATTTAATATTTAATAGCTACTTCTTTTATCTTTTTTTATTTTTAACATTGGAAGGCAAACAAACAAGCAGACGGATTTACTGATGGTAAGAAGTTCACGCCGCCTATAGACACAAAAGATGGTAATGGTGCGTTGCCAACCTGAGGTCGGGATGTTAGACCTCGAGCAAAAATAAGTTTACCGGCTACCTTTTCCTCCAAACCGGAACACGTCATGACGTTATGGCGGCAGGAACAGGTAAGGCGATTGTACCGATCAGGGTGAGTCGCTGCGAACTCTACCACCTACTCTATTTTTAATTTCTATATTAAACATATTACAGAAATGTTGTTATCTTTTAGATATATTTTCATAAAATTACATATTTTTATTATAATTTTCGAATGTTATAAGTGTAAAATGTCCAGTATATATCCAGTATATATATAAAAAATACTATCTCCGCACATAAAAATTGTTCCAAAAAATAATATCACTTATCCATCTTATTAATAGTATAAATGCGAAAGTATGTGAGTATGTTGTCTGGATATTTCACGCTCGAGTGGCTAAACGGATTTGTCTGAAATTTGGAACATAGATAGGTTGTGTCCGGGATTAACATGCAGGCTACTTTAAATCGCGATCGCACAACGGGTTCCTATGAAAACGCGGGCGAAGCTGCAAACAACTGCTGGTACAAAATATATATAGTAACGATATAACTATTACTACATAAATCTGAGACTTTCTCACAGTGAGTAACGCCATCTACGTTATAACTCTTCTGCGCCGTAAAATAAGCACAAACGAACACAATTTCGAAATTAGAATATGGATCTGCAAGGTCTTGGTTGGGGGCTGATAACGCTTATCAGCGAGGTCTAAGTTGGATGTCTGACAATGATACATTTAAAACGGGTACAGTTGTTTCTATACTTCTTGTCGTCGGGGCTTGCTGAAATTCCATTCTAGATACAACTTGATGAACATAGATGATTCTGTTTTTTGGCTTTGAATGTTATAGGATAAAACAAAGTCCCATCCTCTGTTTCTATGTGTCTGTATGCTCAAATCTTTAAAACTATGTAACGGATTTTGATGAGGTTTTTTTAATAGATAAAGTGATTGAAGAGGAAGGTTTATATGAATATTTCATAACCGTGTGGAGCCGGGGTGGGCCGCTAGTTGAATATATACTGGTATTCCCCCCGTGTTGGTTCGGTCTCCTTTGCAGAATAGACATAGGCAGCATAAGCGTACCGTCACTTAAACTTTAACATCTGACTAGGTGGTAGAGTTTCGCAGCGACCCGCTTGAATTGGTACCACCGCCTTACCTATTTCTGCCGCCATAACGTCAGTTCTTACCGTTGACGTGTTCCGGTTCGGAGTGTTAGGTAGCCGGTAAACTTACTTTTGGTGGATGCCTAACATCCCGGCTTCAGGTTGGCAACGCACCATTACCACCTTTAGTGTCTGTAGGTTGCTTGAATTTCGTACCATCAGGAAATCCGTTTGCTTGTTTGCCTTTCAATATCATAAAAATGCGTATTTCTATGTATTAGAAACGTTGAATAACACCCCTAACACAAGCGTACAAATAGCTTACTGAGATGTTACATCAATAGTTATTTGTCCAAGGACATTTCTTTAAATTTATTTGAAAGGCTAAATAAGAACGTCTGTCTGAAAAACCTTAAAGCCCTCGTAGCAGTAACTGGATTACGAGTACGACCGCAGCATTAAAGCAACTGAAAATATCTCCGTGCTGCTCTAAGTTTCTAAGGAACTTAAGTCGAATTTCACCGAGCTGATAATAAGATCTTTTTTTAATAAACTAGCCGAACCGGCGAAATTGGTATGGTTTGACACTAACAGCTCCTTAACTTGTATTGATTAAGTTTTTTTTTTCATTTTCCCTGCAATTTTCGCGGTTTTTTCTTAATTACAACAAAAAAAGAATAAGCAAAATTGGTCAATCTGTTCAAGTGTGATGCGATGACCACGCGGTCTGTAATTTTTTTTAAATTTGATTGTATTTAAAAATAGGGTGAGTCACCCTTATCACTTAGGGGTATGAAAATTAGGCAGTAGCCGATTCTCATACCTATGAATATGCATATATAACATTTGGTGAAAATCGGTAAAGCCGTTTCAGAGGACTTTGATAACTAACATTATGAGTTATGACACGAGAATTTCTTATACTAGCTGACCCAGCAAACTTCGTATCGCTTGACATTGACAGCTACTACATAACATTTGATGATCCGATAGTAGTGTAGTCTACTGGATACAATGTAAGATCAACCCTAGTCAGCGAACTCAGACCAGTACGAAAAATCTCGGCTAAAATTAACATTGCATTGGCTAGGCGAATCACGAACGAACCCGATGGCTTAACCTATTGCCTTTTATTCATGTCTTCCTATTAAATTATTTGCACATCAACATTAGTGTCTCCCTCGAGTATACTAATACGTTTGGCGGTTAGTTGATTAGTCCTAATCCAATTATCTAGGGATACGTAATTCCGTCGGTTAGAAATTATTTGCAAGTTATACATAAACCAACTGCATTTGTGCTTGGTAGCTCGTAAGAAGCGAGCATAGGTTATAGTCCGTTCCGGTCCGTTAATCCGTTAGAATAACCATTGGTTGTTCATCTAACAGTAACGAAAACACAAAATTCTTCGAGTTATTAATAGATAACGAACGACCGTAGTTAGATTCTTTACTATTCATATAAAAACTGCCGTTCCCAAGCAAAAATGACTAGTTTCGTGAATATGGAACCTGGCTTGAAACTTGGCTACAAGCAATACCACTGATATTAAAGTGCTGGATTCACCACCTTACCTATTCCTGCCTTCATAAAGACAATGTAACGTTCCTGTCCGAAGGGAAGGAGTTGGAGAAGTTGCACAGTAGATTTGACATCTCGACCAAAAGACACCAATAACATCTAAGGTGCATATAGGCCATAGATATCTCTTACAATTAGTAGAGCCATGTGCCAAAGTCAAAAAATGTGCAATGATTTTGTCAAATTTATCTGATCTGTGTGATCGTATCCGCATTAGTGATAATTCTACTGAGCCGCAACTAAACTTATTTTTGATGTATGACTTATTTTCCAAATAAACAAATATAAAAGAGATGGAATATTTTAGACATTAATTAATTAAAACAAAAAGTTTTGGACGTTTTCAATGAATAAGTTCCGAGTTATTGTTTAAAAGTCTCTAGTAATCTTACAGTACTATTTTTTTTTTCTATGCCTATAAACTGTTTGCAAACTTGATTATTTTATACGTGTGCTAAGTTATTGTTATAAGCTTAAACATTATAATCCAACTACCATACTAGAAAAACACATCATCATATATCAACAACATCATTAAATGTCTAGTTAACGCCTTTTTAACGTACACAAATATACAAACATACTAATCTACATTTTCTTGATTTTAAAGTCGATTGAACAAGGAATTACAGGATTGACCCAGTACAGATC
>NJDC01001600.1:191911-216804 GCA_002245475.1 Calephelis virginiensis
CAAATTTTCTAATAAAAAAAATGTTGCTCGGGAGAGGATATGTGCCCGGTTGGCGATAGGCTTACCACCTATCACATTGTGGGACTTAGTATCTTCGGCTAGTCGTGGGTGCCCTGGTTGTGCCTCTGCTACCTCTTTAGGAATATGGGCGTGAAGATACTTTACTTTACTCTATATAATACATTACACAATTGTTGACCTACCCAAACAGATACAATGCATATCAAAGTTTCAATTGAACGATCAAAAAAACTTATACCTATAAAAGAAGTTAGAAGAGAGTAATCAAAGAAAAATGAAAATAATTGAAGAAACATGAAAAATGAAATCAAAGAGAAATAAAAATGAATGTGAGTTGAAAGTACTATTGGTTTTTTATAATACAAAATGGCATCTGTAGTCCTAGAGGTCCGGTGTTGGACTTGACTTCATAGTCTCAGGTTTATCCCCCGGCTCGGGCAATAAAAAGAATTTTTAAAATAAAATCAACCTTTTTTGCATTTATCCCATTCCGGGCGGATTGGATAAATGCCAGGTGTCGATAGGCTATTACTAAGTGCCCTGGTTGTACCTAACTGTTTAGAGATATGGTCTTGAAGATACTTTTTTAAACTAATATTTCATGCATTTAGTTTCATCGGTATAGTTTTCCGAGTTTCTTTTACCCCATTAACTTTTTAACTTGTAACTTTTGCCGTTTACTCATGACCCAACTCTTGGAAACTTGAAGAACTTAAAAATATAACAAAAATAAAATTCTTAATTGCTGTAACTGATGTTAAAAGTTCGCGTTGCATCTAAACAGTAGTAAAACTAAATTTATATATGAAATATTTTTGAAGTAAAAGTTTTCATGAAAAAGAGTTCATTCATTATAATTACTCTCCACAAAAAACACTATGTTATCGCTAAATTTTATACTGCGTGTTCCGTCATTTTCGTTTCGACTTCTTTTATGTAACACTTAAAAGACAATTCGTTTCTTACGTGTATACAGTAATACTAACATAAATTTAAAAAAACAGGTTACAGAATTCGAAACGAGGGCTTTTAAATTTTTTGTCGGTTTTTCAGTTAACTTTTCACACAAGAGCTACTGAACGAAGTTTTGGAATTGGATAAATTTTATTACCCATTAAATCAACCTTTCTACTAAATCAAACTAAATGATATATTTTTTAAAATCTTTTATATATTTTATATTTTCTTTGATACAAATTTTCTGAAAATCAAATATTCTATTTAACTCGTTGAATGCTAAAGTATGCTCCATTTTAAGTGAGTAGAAAGTTCTTCAGCTCTATCATTAATATAGAAGCGTAGAAAGAGTATTTGTTCTCAATATTTTCAGTGACATTGTTTCAAGTGTTTGTGACTGAACTGGTCGCCTCTGTGGTCGGGCAGTTCAGGTGTTGGACTTGACTTCATGAGTCCCGAGTTCGACTTCTTGGGTCGGGCAACAATTTTTTTTCCAATATTCTGATAAAAAAAATATAATTTGGATACAGAAGCATACATACATGCTCGGTTGGCGATAGGCTTCCCACCTATCACACTGTAGGACCTAATATCTTCGGCCCCGGTTTTGGCTGTGCCTGCCACTTCAGGGATATTGGCGTGAATATACTTACTGTGACTAAACTATTCCACAATTTACATTATTCCAAAAATAAATTTACTATGTGGTAGAGTTTCGCAGCAACTCGCCCGGATTGGTACCACCGCCTTATCTATTCCTGCCGCCATAACGTCGTGACGTGTTCCGGTACGGAAGGTAAAGTAGACTTATTTTTGCTTGAGGCCTAACATCCTGGCCTCAGGTTGACAACGCACCATTATCACCTTTGGTGTCTCTAGGCGGCGTGAATTTCTTACCATCAGGAAATCCGTCTGCTTGTTTGCCTTCCAATATCATAAAAAAAAGTGAAATTTGTAACTGAAATTTCAAGACGAACTTCAATTATTTTCGGAAGTCGGTACGAACTCCTTATGTTGCCGTTGTTTTTCAATGACTTCGTCCTAACAAGGTCTACAAAAGTTCTGAACCAAATTCAATAGTTGTTTGCATGATTTCTTTTTACACGACATGAAAATTGAAGGAAGCCCCATTTTTTGCGATAAAAAGTAGCCTATGTTCTTTGGTTTATCATAAAGTGTCTAAATACAAAGTTTCACTGTTACAGCTTTAAAAATGATGAATTTAAATATGAACAGTCAACCCCTTCTTTTTACCCACTCTTCCCCATTTTTTGCGATAAAAATTAGCCTGTGTTCTTTGGTTTATCATACAGTCTCTAAATATGAAGGGTCTAAATACAAAGTTTTACTGTTACAGCTTAAAAAATGTCGAATTTCCGTATGAACATTCATCCCCTCTTTTTACCTATTCTCCATTATTTTTTGCAATAAAGTAGCCTATGTTGTTCCTCAGGGTCTATTCTACCTCTGTACCGAATTCCATCAAAATCGGTTCACTGGTCTAGGCGTGAACGCGTAACAAACAGACAGACAGAGTTACTTTCGCATTTATAATATTATAGTAGGGATACACATCCAATGTAACAGTACAAAGATGAACTAACCCTAGTTGATAAAATACTTAAATTATTCAACCTATTGCTACATTAAGGCAATAGTTTGTCGTGTTATTTTTTTATCTATCTAATTGCAATAACTACGCAGTTCATAAATAATGTGATAGATAACCTTACTACTTTAATTAATCCCAACAAAAAACGAACTCGCTTGTGGCATTTTCGAAAAGATCGAGGAAATAAATAACAACGCGACCATTCGCCTTGATTCGGAGTCCTTTAATGCTGCACAGTGCTGCTACTTCTGCTTAGCGGCCTCGTCGCTGCACACGTTTGTTTGTGTGCCTCTTTGAACGTCCGTTGGTAGTTTCTATACTGTTTCAAATTTGCACGTGCCAGTATTGAATTCTCATCGATAGCTCAGCAACAGCGCATCAGGGCCGGACTGAAAGCAATAAATGTTTATTATTTCGATCGTGTCCCTAAAGACTGGATAATTAACATCATAATGTTGAGTCAAAGCAAATCCTTTTGGATATTGGATTCTCGTTGCCGCGTTTTTAATTTTTAATGGTTAGCTTGAAATTTTCATAATTACGGCAGCGTTCCCTCATCTGGGATGATTAATGAAATACGTTGTGGCGGCCGGAATACAAATCTGTTTAAACTTTAATGTGATTTAATTGTATCTCCCGTGGTCGGGGACAAAGGGAAACCTGATACTGGGTTTATTGGTGCGTGGTTATTAGTCTATCTGTTTAAAGTGAAATATAAAGTAAAATATCGAATCGATCCCGGAACCTCAAGAAGTCAAGTCTGAAGAAGAAGTCATTTGTCTTCATTATAATTTGTGGCATTGAGTACATTGCTCGTCTAATAATAATAATCGTGGCCTTAAAATACGTTAGATGTAATAGATGAGTCGCTGTCTCGTTGCTGGGATGCTGCCTCTTATTCGTAAGACTACATACACTACCCTCTGGACCAGAACATGACACTGTCATAACGGTGACAGGGATGGGTAAGGTGGTAGATCCCAGACAAGTTGCTGCAAAGCATTCTTCCGCTTTATAGGTAATAAAAAATATGATATTTGCCTACCTGTTATGAGCTCCCAAGCAGTGATGCAGCTTATATATTTTACGCAGGAAAACCCTGCAAGGTCTAGAGTTGGTACATTCATAATGCTATTGATGTTGCTGATGTCCATGGGCGGTGGGGTTACTTATCTTGGTGATTTACTTGCCCGTTTTCTTCTTCTAAAAAATCTAAGTCTCTTAAGTGGTCTGGCGGTTCCGCGTTGGATTTAATTTCCTGAGGTCCCAGGTTCGATCCCCTGGTCGACTATCAAAAAAAAGTATCTTCACGCCCATATCCCCGAAGATATAGGCAGAGGCACCCGCGGCTAGCCGAAAATACAAAATGTGTATTTTCAATTTTCTATTAAAAAATAACTTTGCCCGGGATTTGAAAAGCAATAGGCTTACCGCTTATCACTTTGTGGGACTTAGTATCTTCGACTAATCGTAGGTACCCGTAGGTAACTAATAGGTGGTTGTGCCTCTGCCTAACTCTTCGAGGATATGGGTGTAAAGGTATATTTTTTTTGAAAAAAAATTTTGCTTGCATTCGTATGAATTATACTGTGAATATGCAAACAAATTGGTTTTGAAGTTTTACGTAAAACCTTTCTGTAGCGTTGAAAATTGTGTTTTTTTTTTCAAACACAAATGGTAGTTTGGCTGAGTATACACCGGATGGTTTAATCAAACGTTTGACTTTGAACTGTGTTTGTACGTTCGCATCAAACGATTTTATTATTTTGGCCTATCTTTTATGTTTCGAATTCAAATGATTTTACCGCCTCGTTGGCCCAGGGGCTTGCGTACTCTCCTAATTCCACCGAATAACCATTAATATCGGGTTCGAATCCCGACATGGGCAGACATTTGTGTGATGAACATCGGCGTCTGTGTTCTTGGGTCTTGGTGTTTATTATCAGATCCAGACTTGTGGCAGTGGGACTACCCCTTTTAAATACAAAAGAAATTTTTAAATCAGTTCAGAAATAACGGAAAAATAAAAAAAACGTGAATAAAACGGCTAAAATAAATAAAAAAATTATAGGCCGAATATAATCCCGTTCTTTTTCGAGGTCGGTTAAAAGTATAAATCAAATTTGACTTACCAAAAATGTAGTAATATGTGTGAGATATCTACAATCGCATAACAATATTATACCGATTCCATACTTGGTTAAGCTTGATAGTTTGTAATGTCACTTAGAAAAGTACCTACTTATTTCGCTTATTGCAAAGTCATATATTGAAATGTATCAAGGACATGATATATTTTGTAAGGCAAAATGTCAAAGGCAAAAAGTTATATTTCTTCGAAGATACGGGGAAATGTGCTTTAATAGAAACGTGATTGACGTCAAACATTTCAGAGATAGGATTTCGCTACTTCGACTTTCTTTTTTAGTTCATCGTAATAACGTCAATGAAATAGCGAGATATTTCCTCTTGGTCATTGGCAACCATAATTTCCAAGAAGTGTTGATGGCGACCGTTTCCGTTTTGGCCCAGGTTCTCTGTGTAGACTAATAGACCATGTTTCGCCCTTTCGTCTGGCTGCTCGTAACAGGCGCGCAATGTTTAAATGGGTCGTTGGTCGAGTGGATAGCGTACACGCCTAATTACACTGACCAACCGTGAGGCTCGAGTTCGATTCGCGACGAAGACAGGCATTTGTGTGATGAACATTTAAATGTCTGCATTTCCTGGTCTGGGTGCTTATTACATTTATTCTGGTATACGTTTAAGTATTTCTATGTATAAGAATCATTGACTAACACCCATAACACAAACATATATTTGCTTACTTTGGGGTTAGATTCAATTTGTTTGACCTGTCCAGGGATTTTAATTTATTGCCAATAAAACTACTGGTGGTAGAGAGTGCTTTTCAGCAAACTTTGCTGGGTAGAGTTTCACTGCCTTACCTATTCCTACTCTCGTAATGAAAGCGTCACATTCCGGTCTGGAGGGTGGGTAGGGAAAGTCTATTAGGCCTTACACCCTTGCCATGAGATACCGACCTATGTCATCTACGGTATAAAAGCCATCACTAACCATTAGGAGTTCCGTGTCCTTGTTCACTGTTGTAGGTCATATCAAAGATCTCTTAAATTTGTGTTAAAGTAATTTCTGGATAAATAAAAAATATCGCCTAGTCTAGCGGTCCGGCGTCGGACTTGACGTCTTGAGATCCCGGTTTCGATTCCCTTGTAGGGCAAAAAAAACTAGAAAATGTGTATTTTGAAGTTTTATTTATAATAAAAATGGTTGTCTAACGGCCAATATTAATATTCAATCCTAATCCAAAACTCGCTGTCCAAGATTGATATTTTGATCCATTTCTATGTTATCGCTTGCCAATAACACATCTGTGCACAGGATAACTATGGGAATAAGGTATAGGATAGGCCGGCGGATACGCAGCTATCTAGATTGCTTGAAATCCATTAGATTGAGATACATTATTAACATTGGCCATTAGTTTATATAGTATATTAACATTGCTCGGGATTGGATATGTGTCCGTTTGGCTTGTCACCTATTTAAATGTTGCTTATAAACTAATTACTTTTAAATTTATAAATTTAATTTTAATTATATCCAAAGCGAGGTTTTGAGTCAAAAAGCTACACTCGCTTTGCATAATTCTGTGCTTATCCCAACGTTATTGTATGGAAGCGAGAGTTGGGTATGTCAGAAATAGCATGATAGTAGGATGAATGCGGTCGAAATGAGAGCGCTATGGAAAATCTGTGGTGTAACGAACGCCGAGCGCATTCGTAACAGTGAGATCCGAGAAAGACTGGTATTGAAAGAAAGTGTTGGTGTTAAAATGCGAAAGGGCATATGCCACTGGTTCGGTCACGTGGAAAGAATGACAGATGAAAGATTGACAAAGCAGATATACAATGCGAATGTGGATGGATGCAGGTACCCGGGGAGACCAAGACTGACATTTCACGATCAGATCAATCGGATATTATCTGAGGGTGGTTTCAAGAGTCTCCGAAACCGGCGTGTTTGTATGAAAAGGGCAATGAATGGGAAGCTAGACAGGTTTCTCAGAATCGTGAGGTCTGGCACTCGATACTCTTTGCCTATCCCGTAAGGCGTGAAGATATGTATGTATGTAGTAATAATATTGCCTTATAAATAAAAAAAAATGTTTTTAGGAGTACAAATAGTGAATTGTTTTAATTTACTAGTAAAGAGTCGCGAATTATTACTGGAACCTTATGTGCATCTTTGGTTTAAGAAGGCAGCCATTTTTGGGAAAGCTTGCATTTTATGTAGAATCTTCACTTACGGCATATCTATGGCAATCTGTTAAACCAAAACGTGCTAGTTGTAGGTGGTTGTGCCTCCGCCTACCTCTTCCGGGATAGGGGCGTGAAGATACTTGCGTAGTTTTTTACTTACAAAAAGTGCATTTAAAAACTTCTTAAAATTAAAACACTATAAACTTGAAGGTATTTTACAAGAAATCACGAATAAAAGGGGTTCGTTTACAACGCCACGGTTGAGTTATTATGTTAGGACTGCTTGCCGGAAGATCCGCGTTAGTCTCGGTGCGAGAGCCGGATCCCCTGAACACAATAGATATTATCTGGTCCATTTAACTCGCTGCTGTAGAAGGCAAGCTTTAGTCACACCTTTCAATGGATATGTCAGAATTAGTATCAAGTACGTTATATTGCTGAATCATTTTCAGATTATTTTTTTTTATTGTTGTATGAAACACTGATTGTTGATTATTAATAACTATAATATTATATTTATGTTAGCCGAAGGTGGTGTCAAGAGTCTCCGAAACCGGCGTGTTTGTATGAAAAAGGTAATGAATGAGGAGAAATTCAGACAGATATGCCAGTATCGTGAGATTTGGCACTCGATACTCACTACCTACTCCTTATTAGGGACTTGGCTTGGAGATATGTATATACAAATCTTCAAGTTAAGTATGTATATATTGGGCTATAATTAAATAATGCCTAGTCTGATTTCAGTTTTTCCTTTTTTAGTATTGTATAGTATATTTATTTGAACTATCTATTTATTTGAATTTGAACTCAGTACTCGTTCTTAGTACGTCCCTCGCACGTTTCTGATACTGATAGAGTGAGATGTAGCTTTAAGAAAAGCGGGCATTACGCATTTGTTCTCATTGTCAAATTGTAATAGCGCGTTCTAATTGATTGTAATTACCTTTATGTTGATTATGTGAACCAATAACAATGCAGTATATTTTTTGGTACTCTTTTGTTTAAAAAAGTAGAGTATAGTATGCTTTATAATTTGTCCAGTATGTTTTCCAAATCATAACGTATGTAGATTTTATCAGGTCGTCTCATATACACATACAAATCTTCACGCCAAATCCTACCCTGCAGGGTAATCAAAATTTGAAATGAACGAAGTTCGCCGGGTCAGCTAGCATATTAAATTTATCGTTTTGTAGTCATTGGATTGAAAAAATATTCATATCAAGGTCAAAATCAATGACTCAATCGATAGTAGGTACGGTACGTATACAAATTGTATAGAGCGGGCGCACTTTTTAAATTTGACCCACTTTCTTATTCCCCTAGCTCCAGTTAGTCTGGTTTAACAGCGGCATACGACTCGGAGTTATGAACTGTGCAAGCCGAAAGCTTAAGACCAAATTGCTTTGGGACTCACTACGACTTTACGTAAAAAATGTACGAATTTAAAGAAACTTTTTTTTCTTTTTTATCTTCTATAACCTGTTGTATTCATTTTTACAAGTTTACAAGATAAATAATAACATTGAATATTTTTTGGATGGATTGAATGCTATTTCTATTGTTTGAAAAAATCTTATTTTAAAAAAATCATCCAATGAATAATCCGCAAAATGTTTTTGTGATAACATTTTGTTATTAGTGAAGTTCACATCTTACAGTAATTGTGTTCAAGAGTACCTAAAATAACAAACTCGATTTTAATTTCCAATATTGCACGAATCGAGGTTCAAGAGTAACCCTACTGATGGTAGCATACACACAGTACAATAGTAGTAAAGATAGATCAGATCAGATAGCAGACTATGAATGCACTACCCCTATCAAAGCATTATGTGTAGTAACACCCCTGACTAATGTTATTCCATTTGAGTTAAATCCTACCCCTCAGTTTCTATTGTAAAGTCATATTTGACCCAGTTTGAGTTTCTAAACTCTTGCACATTTCAATCATTTCAAGTTTAGTCAATTAAAACAAACCCTTGGATTAGGAGGGTCGAGTGAACATACTTCGCTGTTAGAAACTGTGTAGGAATGTAATCATGGATTGGTTTATTCCTGAGTATATTTAGTTATTTGATTACATGTATTAGTTTGATGGTGTTAGAGATTAGAAGCTTAGGATCGGTCTTGTCTGAATAATGTCTTATTTGCATACCTATGTTACATACTTACTTATGTTGTTTTGCACATTTTAAAACCGTCCTTGTGCTTTTACCTTCCCAGTGATATATACTACCTTTAAATAAGTTTAAAAAATGAATTAAAAGAAAAGTTTGTGAAAATTCTTATTATTACATATTAATTATTTATATTTGTTATTATTATATATTAATCGCCTCTGTGGTCTAGCAGTTCAGTTGTTGGACTTGACTGCCTGAGGTCCTGTGTTCGAATCCCAGATCGGGCAACAAAAAGAAAATTAGGGTATTCCAATTTTCCAATAAAAAATGTTGCTCGAGATTGGATATGTGCCCGGTTGGCGATAGGCTTGCCATCTACCACATTGTGGGACTTCGGCTAGTCGTGGGTGCCCTGGTTGTGCCTCTGCCTACCTCTTTGGGTATATGGGCGTGAAGATACTTTACTTTACTTTGTATAATACATTACACAATTGTTGACCTACCCAAATAGACTTGCGCTTTAAAATTTGTAATAGGTACCTAAGAAATACTTATGCAAAATTATATCAATGCGTTTATTTTTTTAAGTAATGGTTAATTTTAAAAACAAAAAGCCCGCTAAGCTACTTTCAGCCCGGTGGTAGCTTATAAAAATGCCGACGAGCCCAAATCCTAGAGTGTAAAGATTTGTTCTAATTGACTGTCATAAATTTTTCACCTGCCAGTGGAATAATCTTTATAGAAATTTTGATTAGATAAGGCACTAGTTGGCAGTTGGGTAGTGACCATCACCTTTCACTTTTTTCCACTAGGTACGTTAGATCTTGCCGATTTTGTATCCCAGACTGTAGATTTAATTAGTCACTAAATCTCTACTCAAGATGTGAAAATACACTGTTTACATAATTGTTGCCTTTAGGCGGAGTTTCGTCAGGAAATCCGTCTGGCCGTTTGTATATCTTTATCCAAGATCTCTTTTGACCAAAAAATCAGCAATTTTTTTTCGTTAAATTATACCAAATATACCATTATTATACAGCTACGCTTATAATATACTATTTAACTTATTGTTCTCAAAGGCGGTCTTATCGGTCACTATTTTAATGTGAAAAAATGATAACGTGAAAATCGTGAATATCAACCATTGGTGGTTGTTATACGCGATTGACGGACGGCCCTGTTCTCTTACCGTATTTTCATCGGTATTGCTTCAAAATTTCACATCGATCTATGCCAAGTGAATCATAAATGATTAATGCGATACCCATCAAACACTAAAAGACTTGTTAAATGTTGGTTTCATTGGGTGGAACGTCCAAATATCCGGTGACAGATGGTTCCTAAATGTTTCAAACGTTGCAGGAGTAATACACCTTTCAGTATGACCATTGATTACCCATTTATGAAATTTAAAATTGCCATTGGTCAATTTTAATTTTATTTAAAATTAGTTACAAATCGTTTTAGAAAGTCAGTCAATGCCAGGGTCTTGTGTGGCAATGTCTTTCTTACTCAAGCTCATATATTGAGATTCGGCGGTAATGAGGAATTACAAGATACACTCATTTCTTCACGAATATTTTGAACAAAATTGTACAAAAAACACACATACGCCATACACTTTCATACGTTGCAATATAACTTTGCGACAATCGCGTCTGGAACAATAGCACTAAAAATGTAACAAATCACAAATTTAAATTTCGCATGTGCGCGCCCTGTCTAAGACATGGGCTATTTTTCTTTTTGCGACAATATTACCGACAAGCATTGTGAACGAGAAAAATTGTGGTCTTGTTTAACCTCAGAATGAAAGGCATTTCATGTCTTCAAAATGTTACATATTATGCTTTGTTATTGCCTATGAAAATGTCTACTAATGTGTATTTTCTATTTTTCCAGGTATGTCCCAGCTTCAAAATCGGGTAATTTTATGGCATTAATTACAGAGTAGCGAAAATCACTTTACTGTAGAATTATTTATTTATTTAGACTTACACAAATAACAATTGTGAGTAGAAAAGGCGAACTTAATGCTGAATGCATTCTGTCCCAGTCCTCGTTGTTTTTTATTTATAAATGTCGTCGTCTTATTAAGTATTCATGATGAAGCTATAGACTACTACTGGAGGTTACACTGTCATATCCAAATTTTGGAAACAAAGAACTTTTGTGATTTTTAATATAGCTGGTTCTCTTTTACTGTACTGGTACTCATTTTGACTTCGATAATCGACTTCAAAAGACTCTGAAAGAGGGTCCTGTACATTTTTTTTATGATATTGGAAGGCAAACAAGCAGATGGATTTCCTGATGGTAAGAAATTCACGCCGCCTAGAGACACCAAAGGTGGTAATGATGCGTTGCCAACTTGAGACCGGAATGTTAGGGCTCAAGCAAATGTAAATTTACCGGCTACCTTACCCTTCAAACCGCAACACGTCATGTCGCTGCGAAACTTTACCACCTAGTCAGATGTCACGGTGTTAGTGACGGTAAGCCTATGCTCGCCTTTTACGAGCTGCCTGGTAGGAAGGCAGATGGTCTATTCTGCAAAGGAGCCCGGACCAACACGGGGAAACAGAGCCAGCTATATTTGGAAATAACATCAGTTCTTTGTTAGGAGTGCATTCTCCAATAGTAGTCAATGCTTCATGGTTTTATTATTAGTAAAGATGGTATAAAACTTACATTAATTAAAAAATACGTTATCAATGTGAAAAATTAAAACTTAAGAAAAAATAAGCAGTCCAGTTTTTGGCGAGAAACAACCTAAATAGTATTATACAAATCACAAACTTATTTTGTGAGCAAGCTTTTCTTTTCGTTTAAATTATTTTCCAGAGTTTCTTTTCCTCGATTACGGAATGGCGAAAATAATTCGCTATTTTAATACTGCGATCGTTTTGAAACTTCACGACCGTCAAACAATTTATTCGGATCTAATCTACGTTTTTCATCGGGCTGCGTAAATCTAAATGGAAAAATTCGCCGATGCGGACCAGAATCAGGCGCCTATCGCTAATTGATTTAATTCTTTATCCATTTTTACTGTTCTCTATCTGTTTTTGGCACGTTGTGTCGATGATTGGCTGAGTCGTTAACCCACGAAATAATAAGTTTTTTTATTCAAACTATTTTTCAAATGAAGTTTAGTGCACTGGCAGAAAATAAAAAATAATGTATTTACCTGTTGATACCCAGGTTACAATTCACGATAAAATCGCTTTGGTTTTATCCGTGGGTGGTGTTTAGAGTCTTCTGAACAAAACAGTACTGAATGTAGAAGTAGCTAGACAGACCTGCAAAGGTCCTAACATTTGAACTTAGATACTCATGGCCTACTAAGGAACTTGGCGTGTTGTCGAAAATGTCATGAGTTCTCATTCCTATTTTATCTTTCTCAAGCTATTTGAAACCTGTATCTATGAATGTAGGTTAAATTAGGAAGGTGTGAAGAAATAGTGATACTTGACGTGAAGTTATATGTATATCTGTACATTCGAAATTCACCTATTTGTGTAATTAGAAAGAAAACAAACTGACGGACTTCTTAATGATGATAAATATACGTCGCCTATGACCAAACATGGAAATAGTGCGACCTGAGTAATTACCGACTCCCCGAGCCTCCAAAGCCGTCAAATAACCGCAATGACCAATGAAATAATAGTTGTAAAAATTTAGATAACTTTTACAAAACGTTAACAGCTTATAAATTAATTATATTGTACTATGTTTTTAACATTCGAAAAATATGACAGTGGTGAATTTTTTTTTTTCTTTAACCAAAAGCGCTTAATTAAGCATGCCAATTTGAAAAAGCAAAAAAGCATGCTTTTGATTTTAATGAAAACATGCTTTTTGCTTTTTACTTTTTAGTGTTATAAATCGCACCATCTACCGATTAATGTTGCTACATTAACGGCGTTTCTGCTATTAGAGACAAGATAGAGGACGTTGCGTACACTCGAATCTCCATGTTTATTATTATTACTACTACTACTAGTACTACGCTGCTATTTTATGTGAAATAGGTACCTTTACAACTTTATTTGATTGGTTAACAGATAACAAGCTACGCTTTTTTAAACGAAAAGCATTAAGTATATAGCACGTTTATTAGCAGCAGACAGCAGTACGCTTTTCGTTGCTACACGGTAAGCGCGTGTCACATTTTCGTTAAACTCGTTGCGTACTCTAATTGCTGTCGTGCATTTTATTACTATAAAGATTGTATAAGATATGTTAACCGTTGTTTTGTCGTATGTGGTGGTGGAGTGTAAATAAGAACTTTGTAAATATTATTTGGACTGCATTAAATTATAGTAATAAGATTGATTAAATTAATTAATTTCATTAATAATAAATTAAATAGACCCCGAATTGTAAATATAAAAGTGTTAATAGTGGAAAATATAAAAATTCAATAAATCTTTGCTTAGATGATTTTGATGAATGATGTTTCAAATAATTAATTTTAAACAATAAAAGAAACCGTAAAAGAAAATTCCAGATCTTACTAAGCCTGATCTTACTCTATATCTTGACAAAACTTTGTTGCGTTAAAAAAGATTTTAAACGAACTTCGATTTGTTATTATTGCGTTGCCAACATAAAACGTTTCAATGTTCAACGGTTTGCAAATGGGTCCACTAACAAACGAAAAAAGCATTAAAGCAAAAAAGCGGTTTTATAAGCAAGCTACAAGGATCGTGATATTTGGCAGCCGATACTCGCTGAATATTATTATTATAAGAACTTGTGAAGTTATAAATATAGGAGTGTGTGTAATAGACTCGTCGGCTTTTTGCAAGAACTCGTGAACTGCAAAAAAATACTAACTACGTTTTTATCATGGATGGATTCATTTTGACGTATTCTACAAAATGCAAAAACTCACTAATTTCTAACTAATGTACTTTAGGCGTTACACACCTTGTTATATAGGATAGTATAGGCAAATTAACATAACCACTAATTAATCCGAATTAAAATCCGAATTTAAATCCGAATCCGAATAATGTCACATAATTGCAATAAGCCAATGATATGCTCGTCAATATCTTTTTATTCCGCGTCTATTTTAAGAAATCGAGT
Source organism: Calephelis virginiensis (assembly GCA_002245475.1). Classification (NCBI taxonomy): domain Eukaryota; kingdom Metazoa; phylum Arthropoda; class Insecta; order Lepidoptera; family Riodinidae; genus Calephelis; species Calephelis virginiensis. Next base: position 206,011 of record NJDC01001600.1, read on the forward strand.
AAACGAAAGCTTAATCTACAATATTCAAATATCCCTGCCTTGAATGTTTGTACCAATTGCGGGCTTATTTATTCAGATTCAACGAAACTTAATTTGGGAATTGGGAACTCTTAATAGATTTCTTTTTCTTACCAAACTGACTTTCGGTGTCCGTTGTTATAAACTTATTCGGCAAGATGAGGAAAAAATTTCGCACTTTTATTTGCTTCTCCGTCTTACTAGGTGTTAGGCGTTATCTTTAATTATGTCTGTTTTTGTTATTTTAAATTCTTCATTTGCAATGTAAAGATTATGAGATGTATAGATAATGTATAATTAAGATGTTTATAATATGCAGAACGTGGCTTGCCTGTTATTTAAACGGATATGTTGATTTCACTTTCTTACACAGGACTGGTTATTAAAAAAATAATCACCTGCGCAGTTATATTGCAAACTTACCGATAAGAGTTTTAGCGCCATCGAGAGAAAAGATGCTCGTACTGTTTTCGTAATTATTGAATTTCGTATATATAGTTAATTTTGATGACATTTTGTGCAAATCTCATTAAATGAGCTTGCGTAATGAGGCTACTGCTTTCTTTTCTCGAGACCCTGATATGACTTTCATTGACGACTTATGACTGATGCAAGTTCTAAACTTGACTAATGGCAAATGTTAACGCTAGTGGTGTAGCGGTCCAGCTGTTGGACTTGACTGCATGAGGTCCCGGGTTCAATTCCCGGGTCGGGCAACTAAATTAAAGTTTGCTTTTTCCGATTTTCTAATCAAAAATATTGCTCGGGATTGGAAATTTGCCCAGTTGGCGATAGTCTTGCCACCTATCACATTATGGGACTTAGTGTCTTCTGCTAGTCGTGGGTGCCCTGGTTGTGCCTCTGCCTACCTCTTATGGAATATGGGCGTAAAGTTCCTTTTTTTTACGCCAGCGGCAAAACCTGAAGTTGTGGGATAGGGTTGCCTGCAATGTAGCTGTGGTTTCTATTATACCAAATTTATTATAAAATATGTTTCATTCTTTTATTAGTTCGGTGTAAGTCCCATCGACATTGGACCTTCTACTATAGGTTTCGTCAATTGGGCTTTATCAGTTTTTTTTACAGTTTTATTTTTAATTTTTGCTTTGCATTATGCCAGCCAAGTTTTATGTTCAAAGAAGATCAATTAAAGATTATTTATGTCGATTTATCGATATAATTAATCTTCAAAGATTAGGAATGTAACGGAGCTAATTTTATCGCAATCGGAGTCGGAATCGAATCAGAAGTCAGAAGTGGTGGCAAAAGATAATATGTTTTTTTTTAAAGGACTATAACAACAATATTAATCTTTGTAATTCTGATAAAAATTATACGAATTTCACATAGACAATAAAAATTAACTTGTTTTCTATTAGTATTAAAAAAAAATGTTTCTTACTGTATCTTTACCCCCATATCTCCGAAGAGATAGGCACAGGCACAACTAGAGCACCCATGACTAGCCGAAGACACTAAGTCCCATAATGTGATTGGTGACAAGTCTACCGCCAACCGGGCACATATCCAATCCCAAGCAATATTTTTTTATTGGAAAATTTGAAAAACCACATTTTCTTTTTGTCACCCAACCCAGGTATCGAACCCGGGACCTCGTGAAGTGAAGTCCAACACCTGGACCGCTAGATCACAGAGTCTAAGCTTGTGGCGTGAGAAAATTATGTTTTAGGCTCTGACCGGAAATACGACAGGGACGAGCACTAATGCTATCGTGGCAGAAGCTTCACAAATAAGTGACCAAATGTTGAATCGATGTCAAACACGGCATTCTCATTCAAACATCATATTTTATGTAATAAATGATTTAAAAATGTCAAGCGAAACGAAGTTTGCTGTGTCGTCTATTAATTATTTATAATTAAGTTTCATAATACATTGTTTAGAGTGTTACTCGTAGTAAATCTTTGACACTTTGTCAAAACTTTATTACATTCTAAAATTAAGTGTTAACTATTAACATTACGTTTTCATGTCTGTAGCATTCTAAAAGTACACTTAAATATATTTAAATGTCCTGTAAGGATATCATGAAAATGCTAAAGCTTAGGTTGCTCTGAAATGTATTTCGCGTGGCTAATGAAGTGTCTGTCGGAGGACGATAAGAACCATGCCAATCATTTTTAGTACCGGAGGAAACTGCTGTACGGATACCTATAAAATATAGCCTTTAATGCTATGAACATTCATAAAACAGCAAATTTCTTTGACGCGAATCCGATAGTTCTTTGATTTTATGTCGTCTAGACTATGGCTTACGAATATATAGTTGTCAGAAAATCTTTAAGTTTGCATTCTTGAATTCGTATTTTGAAGCTTAAATACTTAAGATTTTTTAGTTTGTGATCATGTGTTTATGGCTCTTTCTACATTTTTTTTATAATATTGGAAGGCAAACAAGCAGTCGGATTTCCTGATGGTAAGAAATTCACGCTGCCTAGAGACACCAAAGGTGGTAATGGGCGTTGCCTACCTGAGGCCGGATTGTTAAGTCTCGAGCAAAGCGAAGTTTACCGGCTACCTTACTACCTTATCCTCTAAAACCGGAACAGGTCAACGACAAACACTTAAGTTATGGCGGCAGGAATGAATAAAGCGGTGGTACCAATCCGATCGAGTCGCTGCGAAACTCGACCACCTAGTAATGACCTTTCGTTATTGAAGGTCATTACTATATATAAAGGTCATTACTATATATATAAAAGATTTTTTTTCCATACAAACCGTTAGTAACTGTAACTTCCTCTACTATATTGCGTATTTCCGTATTTCTCCTACCACAAAATTCTTCAAATTTGGTATAGAATGTTAGAGCTACAGTATAGATACTTGTGGTAAGTTTATTATTTTCATATTTCCCATTACAGATAAGATACACAATAAATTCCTGTCTCACGACGTCCAAACAGTTTCAATAATGAAATTCCTTGTAACGAGCCATTCGCCAAACGAAAGGTAGCTTGGCTCGTTGCCACGTCCGTTGGGCCCCGCCCTCCCCAACCCTTAACTAGCAACAAAGTCTTTTAATTATTACTTCGCATTACATTTTCTGATAAGCATTTTATGAACATCGTTTTGAATGTTCAACATTTACTATTCGTCGTGGAATCTTATATTTCATTCAAAAACAACCCTAATTTTATTATTAGTTTGATCATTGAAACAAAGGTGACCTTAGGTGCTATGGAGAATTGTTTTCGAGTTTTTATGCCCAAATTTTGCTTAGATTAAAGTGATGTTATTAAATTGTAATAAAGCAACTGATACCAAAAATGACAGCCTTTTTCGATATCTATGTACCGCTTCCAAAGTTTTTATCTGTGCTCCCATATATCGTGACGATATTAATATACCTTTGATTAAAAAAAAAATATTAGGTAAGTGGTGGGTTGTCTGGTACCGGTAATGTTAAACCAGTTGGTACCTATATAGTATGCGTAAACTAATAATGTACTTACGCTTAAGATAGCCCAGTTCTTAAGATGGCCCATTTAGGTAGTAATTTAAACTCTTTCAAACTTTAAAAAATACAAATAGGCCATGTTAAGAACTGGGCCATCTTAGACGCAAGTACCTTAGTACCAATACTAAATCAGGCACCGACTCTCACTCCCTCTCTTTCTTTCTCTCCCTCTTTCTCAATTTTTCCGATGCAAATTTACTGGTTTCCCTACTATCTGCATCGGAACACTTTGTCTGACGCTCTACGTTATGGCTACAGGACTGATAATGTCCTAGGAACTTTGATCTCTTTTCGGGCAAGTTGATGATCAGCACTTTCACACAATACCTTGTTAGTGACACATTTAATCTTAGCTCGCCTCTTAAGAACTTTCAAGTATGAAGGCGTGTAGCCTATTCTACACACGGACCAGAGAAAATAGCAAATTCTTGAGTGTCTTCAAGCCCCTATTTCCTAAAAGGTAGGCAGAGGCACAACGAGGGCACCCATGACTAACCGAAGATAATAAGTCCCACAATGTGTTATTTGACAAGCCTATCACCAACCGGGCACATGTCGGTTGGTGATAGGCTTATCACACATCCCGGCAACGTTAGTTTTATAAAAAAATTAAAAATACACTTTTTTTGCTGCCGCACCCACATCGACCTATGACCATTAAGAAGTCAAATCCGACGCCGGCTGATAGACCACAGAGGCGAGTAGTTCTAGAGTATTCCCTGTATGGTATATGCGTAACAAAAAAAGCATTATTACAAGTTAATCAAGCAAGCAAAACAGCCGGTAAGAACATCAATTAATATTCATATTGGTTATATATTCAAGTTTAGTACAAAGCGTTTCCGCTGGCAGGTGTCGGTTGGCGGGTGTATTCGAAACACGAAGCCGACGCGACGTTGAGTGATGTTTACGCGTGGAGTAATGAAACCCCGCAATTATAAATGGGCGTTAAGACATCGTTTGTTATACCGACAGGCAGTTTCAATATTCGCCCTAGCTAATAATGTGAAAGATTTTGTGAGTTGAAAGATTTGATTTTGAGTGTATTTTTAATAGACATAATCATTTTAAACCAAAACATCCAAAAAGGAGGAAAAGAAAGAAAAGAGCGTATCTTCACGCCCATAATCCCGAAGAAATAGGCAGAGTCACAACTAGCCGAACACCTACGACTAGTCGAAGACACTAAACCCCACAATGTGATCCAAATCAATCCAATCCCAAACAACCTTTTTTTTACAAAATTGGAAAAACCACAATTTCTTTTTGTTGTTCGACCCGGGGTTTGAACCCGGGACCTCATGAAGTCAAGTCCAACACCTGGACCTCTAGACCACGGAGGAAAAAAGACAAAAAAAAGGAAAAGGAGGAGATTTTCGGTGAGATATTTTATGAGTAAGATGAGAGAATTTTTATTTAAATTGCAATAATTAGGTACGTTGCTTTATTTCCAATAAAAAATGTATAAATATCTTAGGGCAAGCTACATAAATGGAATCTAACTTAAAGTAAGCAAATTATATGCTTGTGTTATGGGTGTTAGTCAACGATACTAATACACAGAAATACAGAAATATAAACTAGAATAAATTTAATAAACACCCAGACCCGGAAATGCAAACATCTAAATGTTCATCACACAAATGTCTGCTCTCGTCGGGAATCGAACCCGAGCCTCACGGTTGGTCGATGCAGTAAGCGTGTACGCTAGCCATTCGACCAACACGAGTTTACATATTGGCATTTTGTAGATTAGCTTTTTTTTCTAAAGTTTTGTGATTCAATGTATTTTGCACAAGAGATCTATAGTGTCTATAGGTCATGGTAGTCTCTTCCCCCCCCTCTCTCACTCACTCTCTACCCCTCTCACTCTCTGCCTCCCTCCCCCTTCTCTCTCTCTCTCTCTCTCTCTCTCTCTCTCTCTCTCTCTCTCCCTCTCCCTCTCCCTCCCTCCCTTCCTCCCTCCCCCTCATCCCTCTCTCTCTCTCTCTCTCTCTCTCTCTCTCTCTCTCTCTCTCTCTCTCAAGTCCTAACATAATCCTATTGTATTGGGGCTTATTTTATTGATAGTATTTATGTTACAAACTGTGTTTAATACATAATATACTAACGGCCCGTCCTAGCTTCGCACAGTTTTCATAACCGTATACATATAAATCTTCCTCTTCATTCACTTTATCTATAAAAAAACGCATCAAAATCGGTGGCGTAGTTTGAAATATCTAAGCATAAATAAAATATGTGTAACATAATTATATTTCTTCATAACGTTTAAAAGGGGGCTATTTTCATTTATTTATACATGTTAAACTTCCTCTTCAATCACTATAAATAACTATTGAAAAAAAAACCGCATTGAAATCCGTTGCATAGTTTTAAAAGATTTAAGCATACATAGGGACAGAGGAAGCAGCTTTGTTTTATACTATGTAGTGATTATATTAAATAGTACTTGTCGTGTCTACTGCTGGAAAATGTCGTTACAAATAAAAGATTTTCACAAAAATATGTTTTGCTATAAACTTACAAATCAACTTTAATCGCCGAAACTTCCGTCTCGGTATTCAAGTCGCAGTCAATTCGAATGAAAACCCCATATCCTAGCTTATGTTCAACGTTCATGCTTAATGCATTTGTTTGAGTAGTTCCCAGTGCTAAGTACTGAGTAGATTCGACAAAGCTCAACCAATGCGGTGCAGTGGCACAATTAGGTTGAGTTTGTTCAGTAGCTCGAAATTAATCGTTGTTCCCGACAAAGTTTTATTTATTCATAGAGTACTCGCAATAATGGACGTTTCAGTTGATTCCGTGTTTAAAATAATAATTGATGGTTGTTGAAAACTAGTTCCCCTTTTGTTCGAAATCGTTAGCGGACAATGTTTTTAGGGATCTGTTTATTTATATACCTACATATCTTCAGTCCAAGTCCCTTACGACGTAGGCAGAGAGTTTCGTACACTTTTATTTGTATCGGTTTTTTTTCAATGTATGATATTTTAATCGTTGTTTTGGAGCAATCGAGAGAAAAGGTGGTCGCTATTCTTTTGTAATTATTGAATTTCATATTTATATTAAAAGATATTAGTCAGTTTTGTTAAGTGTAAGTGCACAAATGAAATAATCATGAAGAAATTAGTGTATCGTGTATTTCCTCGTTGCCGCCAAATCTCATTAAGTGAGCTTGAGTAATGAGGCCACCGCTTTACTTAAGACCCTGACATGACCTCCTTTGACGACGACTAGTTTTGAATAATTTAAAAACAACATTGTTATATGAGGTAACTTGATGCGAATTCAAACTAGATAAATGGCAAAAGCTAAAGCTAATGCAAAAAACTAAATAAAGAAGATATTTTTAACGTTTTCTTTAAGAAAAAGGAGGGCAAATACAGAGTATCCAGGTTTATCTAATACTAAGAAATACGTATTTTATACTCTTCTTGCTTATATTCTCTACTATATGTCAATAGTATTGCAGTAAAGTTATCGACTATTATTATAACTTCTAAAACGGCCACCTTATTGTTACTTAGTAATAGGTAATGTGATAGGACTAATTGTAAAACTAACAACTGAAACAGGAACAGCAAAATTCAACTTAAAGCAATAATTTGAACTAACCAGAGGTTAATTGTTATTGTAATTTGTAACCTCCAAATCGGCGACCGGATGGTCAGGAATAGATAAGGCAGTGGTACTAATTGCAAGTCATAGCAAGAATTAAACAAACTAAACACAGACCCCCTTACTCATAAAACTTACGCGCCCGTTGATCTGGTGTGTAACTTCACTTTTGCCTACAAAAAATAGTAATAAGTTACACACCAGAATGACGGACGCGTAATTTTTGTTAGTAAGTGGGAGAATATTTATTGTAATTTGCTCTACGTCATTTTTTGCGGATTCTTTTAATTTCTATAAGCTTTCGAGCAGAGAAAAGCTAAATAAAACAGGCTGTGTAAAAATGGTTTTCACCATATCTCTTTGCTATAAACGTTTTTTGATGTAATCGATACACCTAATAAAACTGTAGAAGAGTCTATATGTGAACTGTCATGTCAATGGGTGAATGTACTGAACGTTGAAGGTAATTTAAAAAATCTATGCAGGCAACTAAAAAAGGACAGCAGAACACATTTTCACCATTTGTAGAATTTTTATGCCTGTCTATCATATCATGACCGTAATTCTTGGCGAATCTGCTCAACCGATTGTAACGAAATTTATTCGTTTTTTTTTTAATTTGTAGTGTGTGCTTCACAGATTGTCTCGTAATTTTTTTCCAAGTAATAAGTTTTGTAGTTTAGAAAACTAAATCTTATTAACAATATAATTGTTGGAACAAATTGTGCAAATGCTTTTCAATCGGGTTTTATTCCAACCTTAAATCATTCTCAACGGGCACTTCGAGGCCGCTTTAAGTTATTCTTAAATATCCGTAAGAGGGTGCGATCAACTTATATATGAAGATAGATTATATTAACCCACCGTCATCATAGAAATCCGCTAGATAATTACCTATCAAGCTTTGTCTTCCACGATTATCAGTGATCGGGGCGGATTAGCTGCATAAACTAATATTATGGATGTATTGGATTATCGGCACAGAGGCTTAGTACAAATAATGGCTGTTGCAATCGATATTATCGCTAAAGCATCTGTGACTTTTTCTAGTTACTGATTAACGCGTTTTTAAAGTAAATCCATGAAAGTTTTAGTAAGGCATAATCTTGAAGTATTCTTGTATCAATATCTTACTATGCTTATATTAGTTTATTTTTACAGCGTGTGTAATTTTCTTTGTAGAGCTGCACTGCACGTCTTAAAGCGAAGCCTTCCAGGTTGCTAATAGAATGGTCTAAATTATAGAGTATAATTGTGAACAAATTTGCGATTGGAATTCTGGTTAAAGCGTCTGTGATTTGCTTCAAGTGACTGAACAACAAGTTTGGAAGTAAACTCTTGAAAGTTTTAGTGAGGCATTGCCTTGAAGTACACTTGTATCTATATTTAAAACTTCTCACAATGCTAGTATTATTTTATTTTTAACAGCATTTGTAATTTTCTTTGTAGAGCTGAATTGCATGTTTTACAGTGAAGCCTTGTTTGTTGAAAGAATGGTCTGAATTCTACCGTAAACTTAGGACCAAATTTACGATTGACGTTATCCTTTAAACGTTTGTGATTTGCTTTTAGCAACTGAATAACGTATTTTAAAGTGAATTCTTAAAAGTTTTAGTGAAGTATAGTTTAGAGTATACTTGTTCACAATTATTCACAATTACTCTCGATAGTTGTTTAATTGAAGGGAACTTCTAGGCTTCTTTAAAGAATTGTCTAAATTGTAAAGTATACTTGCGACCATGTTGACGACGTCCTTATATAAAACTCTGACGACGGTATTGCCAGAATTTTAAATTTCACCCACATCACCCTGATACGCAGTTTGTCAACTGTGAAATTTTGTGCATTCTCGCTTCGTTCAATCGTTGGCGCCGCGCATCTGTGGCATTCAGTGGACTCTTTAAAATATTGCAAACTATGTTACGTGGCGCCTTTTATCTGTCTAATTTCATGTACAAGTTTTGGTTGTATGTTATCGTTTTCAACCGACTCAAAATAAAATTTTAGCTGATTCAGCAGGGAAATTTCTTTACTTCAGTTTCCCCGTGTTGGTCTGAGAGACCAACATGGGGAAACTGAAGTAAAGAAGAAAAGACTATATGTCTCTCTACCAGGCAGCTCGAAAGAGGCGATCACAGGTTGAAACATAAATCATATACAGGTAGACCTCTGGTGGTAGGGAGCTATGCAGCAACTTGCCCCCTTAAGAAACCTCAGTATAGAGCGTAGCCTTATTTATTCCTGGCACCACAATTACTTTCATCTTCAGATCTGGATGGTAGGTTAGCTGTAAGACTTGCACAAGGACCAGCCTCAGGAGAGCGATGCATCTGTTACACCTGTGGTTTCTATAGGCCACGGTTGTCTCTTACCATTAAGAGAGGCGTGTCCTTGTTTGCGTACATTTAACATAAAAAAAATTGGGTACATTTTTCAAAAAGCACACCTACATAATTTTCAACGACAACTTTTATTAGGTTGTCTGAGGTTTTGTAAGGAGGTGGTACGCACACGAATATCCAAAACACTAATCAAGGATCCGTCTCTAACCTTTAGGTAATTCTGGTAATATCATATATCCAAATGTCACTAACGGCTAAGGGTAAGAAATAAAATCAGGTGTATTTAACGATGAAGCTTTTAAAGTTCAATTATTAATCAACCCCTACTCTTTATATGAAACATCGTTAAAATCTTAGGATTTACCAATTTTCATGAAAGAATACTTTCTATGAAAGAATACTCTACTGTATCTTGGATACAACCAGGACACTCACGACAAGCCGAGGATACTAGGTCCTACGGTGTAAAAGCTGGTAAACCTATCTCCAATTGGGTATGTATCCAATTCCGAACTACGTTATTTTTTTCACTAGGAAATTGGAAAGAACACATTTTCTTTCAATTGCCCGACACGGTGATTGAACCTGTGATCTCATATAGTCCAATACTGGCTAGCACTAGACCACAGAGGCTGTGTTGGTCCGGGCTCCTCAGCAGAATAGACCATCTACCTTCCAGCCAGGCAGCTCGTAAAAGGCGGGCATATACTTACCGTCACTACCACCGTGACATCTGACTAGGTGGTAGAGTTTTGCAGCGACTCACCCGGATGGGTACCACCGCCTTACCTATTCCTGCCGCCATAACGTCATGACGTGTTCCGGTTTGGAGGGTAAGATAGCCGGTAAAGCTACTTTTGCTCGAGGCCTAACATCCCGGCTTACTTGGCAACGCACCATTAACACCTTTGGTCTCTCTAGGCGGCGTGAATTTCTTACCATCAGGAAATCCGTCTGCTTGTTTGCCTTCCAGTATCATAAAAAAAATCTATTTATCCCTTTAGGCCCACTTTTAATAGCAACTGTTCAAACAAATATTTTATTTTTTATATACTTAAAAAAAATGATGAGATTGAAGGGAAAAAATAGTAGTTAGTTACTACTAACCCAACCCATATCCCACCAACTATCGACCTATCTCCGTTCTGCCTACCCTTAGTAAAATATTTGAAAGAATTATACTTAATCAAATGTTATTACATTTTAACCTATTGGGGTCATTTCATAATAAACAATTTGGTTTTACAAGGGGTAGATCAACAGTCGATGCTGGTGTTGAATTGTTAAAGAATATTTATGAAGCCCTGGAGGACTCTCAGGATGCACTCG
>NJDC01001600.1:216997-228929 GCA_002245475.1 Calephelis virginiensis
TTGAATTTGAATTTAACTAACTAACTACGTTAATAAAAAACAACTTCAAACCTAATAGTAAATGCTACATATAAATAATAGGTAGTATATAATTAATATTAATTCTTTATTATTTTTTACTTCTTAGTTTTGAAGTCGGTTTTTATCGACGTAATTATTTTTATTTTATTAATGCGTTTATGTAAAAATTTTGCTATTCTTCACCTTTAGGACAAAGATGTTGGGTCTCAATGATATATACTATAATAGAATATGCATTTCGATGATAAATTGAAATAATTAACGCTTGAGTTTTATTTATTCAAACTGAAATTTAAAATACGTTCGGATAACTCTTAATGAGTTACGATTTTTACAATTTATTATATCTGGATTACCATTTTGAACAAATTACGATAATTCGTGTTATATATGTCAATTATTAAACGTCAATCTGCGCGTTTCGATATTAACGTGAGGTTAAAAACATAGTGACTAATTTATTTAAGAATAATAATTTAAATAACCAAAAATGTTGGTCCACATCTTATAATAATGTAACATTAATATAAAAACGTTAAAAGGGGACAATTTTCAATTATTTATACATAATAACTTTTCTCTTGAATCACTATATATATTTAAAAAAGACGCATCAAAATTCGTTGCGTAGTTTTAAATATCTAAGCACACATAGGGACAGACAGAGGAAATCGGCTTTATTTACACTATGCTATTATAGTTAATAGTATCTTATAAAATTACTGATTAAATCTATTATTAATACCAATTCAACTGAACGATCAATTTTTCAAAATCAAATATGTATGTAAAAAAGTCGTGATAATTACATTACTTATAACTTAAAAACGGCTGAACCCATTAGGCTCAAAATTGATCGAGAGGTATCTTAGAACCAGGAGACAGACACGGTGTACTTTTTATTCCGTTGGACTTTGAGGAAACTAGGAAAACGTTTTAATTTTTCACATTCAAATTGAAAGGGTGGAACGAAGTTTGCCGGAGGGGATAGTAAACAATAAAATACCACCACACCTTACAAAACTTTGAGTACCTATCTTAAAGCACTAAACAAAAGCCTCAATTCCAAGAAACCCAGCCATGTATCTTGATAACCGCTTGCGGTTAGATTCTTTCTATTGAACAAATAAATCAAGAAATTGTTACTTGACCCGATAAAAGCTCCAGTTCCGATCCGTTCACTCTTATTACTTCCTATGTAGAGAATCTTATTAAGTGTCGAGCCAAAAGAACTTCCAGTGATTTAAATCCTTTAATTTGATTGGAGCGATTGAGGTTATTCAATTTATTTTTGTTTTGGCACAACATTAGCTAATCAATGGTTTACTGTATACGCCTTTGAATGTGATAAGCGAAAGAGTTTTTTTAGTTGTATGTCAGTAAAAAATGTGTAATTGTTAGGTTTCGTTCAGGTTCTGTTTTTCTAACCGACTTCGAAAAAGAAGGAGGATGGATGCGATGATTATGTTCAACTCCTATATTTTTAATAAGTATGATAATCGATTTCCTCATCATTTCTGACCGATTTATATGATATTCTTTTTGTATTTGAAAGAGTGCACTTCCAAGGTGGCCTGAATGACACTAAGTCTGGATCTAATAATGGAATCCTAGTGAAACAGAAGAAAATACTCAGTTTTTCCATACGTAGATGACTTAGTTATTTAAATCTAGGTCGACTTTTTGCAGTTTATTGCGCTAAAATTATAAATAAAATAAAATCCAGCTTGAACTCACTAATAAATAGAAATTAAAAACTGTATTTTGTTATAATAAATAAATAAGCTGGCTGCTGCCCCCGGGGCTCCCACGTAGTAAAGTGAGTTAGCTTTTGTGGAAATTTTTGTTTAAAGTACTTTTATTTCGTAATAAGCTATTAAGAAGAAGAAGAAGAAGTATCTTCACGCCCATATCGCCGAAGAGGTAGGCAGATGTGCAACCAAGGCACCCACGACTAGCCGAAGACACTAAGTTCCACAATGTGATAGGTGGCAAGCCTATCGCCAACCGGGCACATTTTTTGTTAGAAAATTGGAAAAATCCAATTTTCTTTTTGTTGGCCGACCCGGGATTCGAACCCGGGACCCTCATGCAGTCAAGTCCAACACCTGGACTGCTAGACCACAGAGGCGATATAAGTTATTAATAAGTTATTAATATTGTTAAATTGTATGTAATGTTAACTTAGTCTAAGGTTTGGCTTTGATTATAGCCTCAATTACAATTCAAGTTTTGGATTAATGTATGTTAGTCTTGTGTTGTGTGTAAATTCAGTAAAATCAGTTAATTCAACTCACTTCGCGTTAAACTAAAACGTACACTTTCGAATTCTAGACCTTAGTAGGGACTTGGTCATATTAAATGAGGCGTTGGTTCATATTTATAAAAAAAAAACGAATTGCACTCCGGGAGTGCCGGCAGAAGTGAAAACTTGATTTTTAACGATGTGCATTTTTGATATTTTGGAATGGTTAGGGAATAACTTTGCACGAATTGCTTTAATTGTCAGTATGAAAGTACTATCATTTATGTGGTAGAACACAATGTTCATTTTTTGCGCTATCATACACAAACATGACAAAACAAGCATTCGCGCAAGCGCCCTGCGCCGTCTTACGAATTTTCGATCAGGTGACGCGTCCTGACGCGAGTTTAGAAGTTTTTACCCATTCCAAAAAAAGTACGCAACGCCGCTAAAGAACTTTTCATTTCAAAAATATTTTACGTAATATTTCTGATGGAATTCGGAAGTAAATAAGCAAACAAATTCTCAGACGGTTAGTAATACAAATCGTCCATTTAGATTGCACCGGTTTAAATGGAGAATTGCTAGTCAGTGACAGTTGAGTCTTTTACCTAAGTCAGCGGATATTGAAGTTTCTATAGGCAGGAAAAGATGAGACAATATTTTTTTTTTGTTATAGGAAGGCAAGCAAGCAGACGGATTTCCTGATGGTAAGAAATTCACGCCGCCTAGAGACACCAAAGATGGTAATGGTGCGTTGCCAACCTGAGGTCAGGATGTTAGGCCTTGAGCAAAAGTAAGTTTACCGGCTACCTTACCCTCCGAACCGGAACACGTCACGACGTTATGCCGGCAGGAATAGGTAAGGCGGTGGTACCAATCCGGGCGAGTCGCTGCTAAACTCTACCACCTGGTCAGATGTCACGGTGTTAGTGATGATAAGCCTATGCTCGCCTTTTACGAGCTGCCTGGCAAGAAAGGCAGGTGGTCTATTCTGCAAAGGAGCCCGGACCAACACGGGGGTAATATCCAAACTCACTTAATTTTCAAACTTTATTGAAACAGTGAAAAGTATTACATTATAATTTGATTTACCAGAAAGTCCTCGGTGGCGGTGAAAAACATGAAAAACATGAACATGAAAAACATGCCAAGTTGGCTAATGTAATTAATCAAAGGACAAAGTTAAAAATTAATCAAACCTTACGTAGAAATTTTTCATAACTTTTAAAGGCTATAGTAATGTTTTTATATTTTAATTTATTAAAAAAAATATGTCTAAGTTTTAAATGATATATGTCACGTTAAATATTTTACGTTGGTAGAGAGCACCGAGTGCCAAAACTCGCGACCCTGGCAGACCTGCCTGACTTTCTCCACATTTAGTACCCTTTTCATACAAACACGCCGGTTTCGGAGACTCTTGACACCACCATCGGGTAATATTTGTTCGTGGAATATCAACCTAGGTGTCCTGGACTACCTACATTGATCAACATTTGCATTGTATATCTTCTTTATCAGGCTTTCATCTGTCATTCTTTCCACACGACTGAGCCGGTGGAGCGTAACCGTAAAATGAGTTTGAATGGTGTTTCTTTCAATCCCACTTTTTCTCGGATCTCAATGTTACGAATGCAGTTAGCCAGCGACGGAAATCTGTAACGTAACATCACAGACTTTCCGTGTGGCTCTCATTGCGACTGTATTTACTACTTTCATGCTTTTTCTGACACATCCAACTCTTGCTTCCTTACAACAATATTGGGATAAGCACAGAATTATGCAAAGTTTTACGTATGCGGTATGTTTTAGTGTTGATTTTATCCAAACTACTTCATACGCTACAGCAACGTAAATAAGCAGAAAAGGTCCTATCCTATTAATATTATAAATGCGAAAGTTTGTATGTATGTTTGTTACTCCTTAACGCAAAAACTGCTGAACCGATTTCCATGAAATTAGGTGCACACATAGAGGGTAACTTGGTTTAACATAACAAATAGGATAATTTTTATCCCAAAATAATGTTTCTGTGAGACCACGCGACACGCAGGCAACAGCTAGTAACAAGTAAAGGCTCGTTGCAAATTTGAGGCTGTTGTTAGATCCGTGCCATGGGAGCTGCACTCCACAGCTTATGTAGTTTCAAGCGACATACCTTTTGATGATTCTTACATCAAAACCAGTAAAAACCATATCTTACATCTGAGCGGGATAAGTTTTGAATTTCGATCAGCGCTATATGAGCCTTCATCCAATTTTTTTTTTTAAGTTGCAATTTATTTAAAAACTACGGGTCTACTCGCTCAGCGCAAGGTGAGCCTTTTCTACACATTTTAAGATTCAAATTTGTTTGCGTTTTGTACATCCTTGAGTCTTCTGTACATTGTAGTTTTTCTGTGGTCGTGAGTTAGTTTACCAACTGCGCTATCATTCAACATACGATGATATATATAGTTCGCTATAGAAAAAAAATGTCTATTACAAATTCAGGCGACCAGTCATAGGACTCTACTCATTCATAAGGGACATCCGTTATAAATATAAATGTTGTAATGTGAGATGGTAGATTTGACACAATCTTCTCTTTCAGGTGCAAATATGTTATGTGAATTTGTTAAATTTATTTTAAAATACATATTAGCCTCAATTTTTAAAAGAAACCTTAGACCAACAAGCGTAGATCAAACTTTATTTTATGCTATTTCGTGAATAGAATTTCTGGATTCAACGATGACGTCATAAAATCACTGAAGAGCCACTTTGGCTTACGTAGTTTTTAGTCGCACGGGAAAATTTCCAATTGCATTCACATTTTGTTCAATTCACAGAGCGGGGGCAACTCGTGAATGAAATATCGATGCTTCCGCTGGCAAGTATAAAACGATTAATACAGATTTGGGTCAGAATACGATTGCAATGTGTACAAATGGTTGAATCCCACTTCTGATTTCATATCGAAATTTATCCTGAATCCTATTAAAATCCACGCACCTATGTTCCAATTTGCGAATTCCCAAAGCTCCTGTTTTAGTGTTACTTGCTTATGTTGAATTATCGGCTTTGTTTGCCTGTGGTTATAAGGGTTATGAGCAAACTATTATAACATTTGTAGCGTATCTTTTGAATTCGAATGGTTTATATCAGGTTTCTTCTTTAGCTTTTTCATTCCTTTTTTATTGTATAGAAACATATTTTATCTTATACCAACTAACTGACGGATTTTGTGACATCAAAATATATGCTTAAAAATATGTTAGTGATGCGCTACCAGGATATGCTAACTTTCTTTTTCACAAAAACATAACAATTGCTAGTCAAGTTTTGACGTTATGGTTACAAAAAAAAACAAGCTGGTTTATTATCGCTTCTGTGGTCTAGCGGCCCGGCATCGTACTTGACTTCTTAAGTCCCGGGTTCGATCTCCGGGTCGGCCAACAAAAAAAAAAGAAATTGTGTATTTTCAATTTTCTAATAAAAATAACGTTGGCCGAGATTAGATATGTGCCCAGTTGGCGATAGGCTTGCCACCTATCACATTGTGGAACTTAGTGTATTCGGCTAGTCATGGGTGAACTGGTTGTGTCTTTGCCTGTCTCTTCAATGATATGGGCGTGAATATACTACTAATACTACTAGATTAGTAGTTAGTTGTAGATCTACACATCCGGGTGCCACTTTTCTTTTTATTAATAAGTAAATAAATAAGTTTCTTAACACCCAAATCCCCGAAGAAGTAAGCAGAGGCACAACCAGGGCATTCACGATTATACGAAGGCACTAAGTCCCACAACATGATATGATGGACAACGTGTGTTAATTCGAAAATTGAAAAGACATTTTCTTTTTCTTGCCCATCCCGGTGTCGAACCCGGGACCTTCTGGAGTCAAGTCTGTTGGACCGCTATACCACAAAGGCGATCTTTGTATTTATTAATATGAGCTATTAGGGATTGTAATTGTTTATTTCCTTTACCATAATATTTTTAAGGCTAAGATATAATTAGTCTATATACTTGTAAAAATTATACCAATTAAATAAGAACTTATTTGGGACAACATTCGCTTAACTATCGAATTGCAAAAACGGTTAACCAATGTACTAGCTTGGATATCTCCAGTGGTTCCCTACCTTCTATCAAAAGCAGTTTTAAAAAATTGTTTTGTTAGATGTTGCTTTAAAAATTTTATGTAGGATTAGGAGCGCTTATTATTTGTGCTGTGTTTACGTCTAGAAGAGGTCAGCTTAGAAAAGTTAAGTTAAAGTTGTATCTCCGTTTTGTAGACCTAATAAACAAAAAAATCTAAACTTAATATAAAATTGGTAAGAATTTTAACGATAAATGATTATATTCGTAACCAAAATTACAAATTTATGAAAAAATAATTGAGACGCTTAAATTAGTTACTTATTGAATAAAACTCTGTTTCGAAATGTTTTCATTTTGTGCAGTTATTGAGTATTCAAAAAACGAATTGAATTCAGTCATCGAATATTTCCATTAAGAAACGTATTAATGGGTTCTTGGAAGTGACACGACTCAAAAGTACTTATTGGAAATATTTAAAGGGGCTCGAAGCTTATTTCGTTCATGTCAACTTGTTTCAAAGCTACAGTAATCGGCGTGATGAAAGTGATGACCCTATCGCCTACTGGTAATCTGTATCTTATAAATCTCAACAGTCCAAATTACGTGTCACGTTCTACTTCTAAACTACTTAACCGATTTCAATCAAATTTGCACACCATGTGCAGTTTGATCCAACTTGAAAGGTAGGATAGTTTACATCTCAATTTATGATAAAAAAATTACGATCCGAGCGAAGCCGGATCAGGCAGCTAGTGTATATATATAAAAGAAAGTGCTGTTAGTTACACATTTATAACTCAAGAACGGCTAAACCGATTAGGCTAAAAAGTAGTAGGGAGGTAGCTTAAAACCGGGAGAACGACATAGGATACTTTTTATCCTATTAGATTGTGAGAAAAACAACATTTTAATTTTTCGCATACAAACTGAACGGGCGGAACGAAGTTTGCGGGAACAGCTAGTATTATATAAAAATGAATACCCTTCCCGCCTGAACGGATAAACGGAAGAAAATATTTTTAGTTACATTAACCTTACCAGATGCACTTGTGACTCGTCTATATAATACTAAATCTACCACCGTATTAGAAATCGGCCACACACTAAGAAGATCCGGTAAGAAATACATGATGTACTGTTTTGCTAATTCCTTTTTTGTCGTATTTGTGGTTATTGTCAGGAGAAGGTTCTCATCAACAAAAAAAAACCATAAAAATTGCGGAAAAAAGTAAAAATCATGCTTCAATTTTTTATTGCGAACTGCTAGTAGCAGTTAATGTCAAGCGATACGAAGTTCGCCGGATTGGTTAGTAATCTAATAATTTAAAGTGCCGCCTGTACAGTCAGTTATAACAAGGTTTTAGAGTGCTGTGCGGCAGTCTTGACTATTCCTGTCGATATAGTATCAGTGTTCTCCTTTCTTGAAGATGCAGGTAACATATAAAAAACATATTATATCATTTGAGTATTGCATACGCAGCAAATTTGCGTAAACCGACTTTGTTTTTTACAAAAAAAGTATTGTATCTTTTAGATAAATACTAGTTGTTATCCGCGGCTTTGATCGCATTGCGGTTAATATATTTACTTATTACAGCCCACTAATAAGAATTTTCTTACAAACTTTCAACCCCCGTTAACCCCCTTAGGGGCATAATCTCCAGAAAAGCTCAAATACGTATACGTTATACAAAATAAAGTTTCATGTTTCTAACTTAAAAAATGACGGTCTCCCATATAAACTTTCAACCCCTGTTTCACCTCTTTATGGGGTAGAATTTCCAAAATTCCGTCCTTAGTGGATGTCTAATCAATAAGATGACCCTACTCACGAAATTTCGTGGCTGTTAATCTAACAGTTTTTGCTCGGCGATGACGAATCAGTCAGTCAGGGCATGTTATTTTATAAGTATAGATAATGATCATTTCTTTTTCGTACACAGAACGTTAAAACTACACATTTTTTTAGACAATTTACACTAATTGAATCTAACCCCAAAGTAAGCAAATTATATGCTTGTGTTATGGGTGTTAGTCAACGATACTAATACATAGAAATACTTAAATAGATACCAGAATAAATTTAATAAACACCCAGATCCGGAAATGCAGACATCTAAATGTTCATCACACAAATGCCTGCCCCCGTCGGGAATCGAACCCGATCCTCGCGGTAAGTCGATGTAGTTAGGCGAGTACGCTAGCCACTCGACCAACGAGGCGGTCAATTTACAGTCAAATCAATGTCAAATTAACAGTAAGATGAAGAAGGTAATGAATGTGAAGGAAGATGTACCTAACTCTTGCAAGGTTCCTGTCTTGGTCTGTAAGGATCGTTATATTTGGCTCTCAATACTCTTTGCCTGCCAGAATTGGCATGAGTATGTAAATAAGCAGTAGCTTATCTCCAACTTTTTGTTAATTTTTGTGCATTTTAAAGCATCGTCTTTTTCACATTCTAATTTGCTTCATTAAGTACAACTGAAACCTGCTCTTAAGATATTAGGCAAATTGAAAAAGGACTAACGAGAAATATACACATTCTAATAGAAGTACAATTATCCGAATTAGTTCGTCTACTAAAAGGTTACAAGTTTGTAGTATAAATTACAGTTGTGTTGTAAGCCGAAAAATTATATTAAAGACTTAATTTTTTTAGTTTCAATTAGATAAGAAATGCATACATAAAAATATATTGTTTTATCTTACATCAAATGGTGCTAAGTATTTTATTCCATTCCAATTATTTTTACCGTATTGGCCCGGACCAACCGGCTCCTTTGTAGAATAGACCATCTGCCTTCCTTGCCAGGCAGCTCGTAAAAGGCGAGCATAGGCTCACCGCCACTAACACCGGGACATCCGACTAGGTGGTAGTTTCGCAGCGACTCACCTGGATTGGTACCACCGCCTTACCTATTCCTGCCGCCATAACGTCATGACGTGTTCCGGTTCGGAGGGTAAGGTAGCCTGTAAACTTACTTTTGCTCGAGGCCTAATATCCCGGCCTCAGGTTGGCAACGCACCATTACCACCTCTGGTGTCTCTCGGCAGCGTGAATTTCTTAACATCAGGAAATCCGTTTGCTTGTTTGCCTTCCAATTTCATAAAAAAAATTATTAACGTTCGTAATTATCATATTTATAAATGCTAAAGTTTGTTACTCCTTCACGCAAAAACTGCTAAAACGATTTTCATGAAATTTGGCACTCATATAACTTGGATTAACCACATGGGATAGTTTTTACTCCGAAAAAAAGGTGGGACCATTAACCACGCGGGCAACTGCAATTTAGTCGCGCAAATTTTATATTTAATTAAAAATTCCTCAATTACATTATAAATATCGTTTCTCGAACGAAATTTGGTCGCCTGCTAGTAAGATGATTTATGTACATTGTCCAATTATCTCATAAATTACGTCCAATCTTCATCACTTTCCATCAGAGATTGAATTTCCAATCTAATTTATACGCAGCACGAGCAGTCCGTCAACAATTTTGAGATAATATAAGAAGACCGTGACAACGTAATTTGGCTCGTGACTAATTTCAATAAAGTAGACATTAAAGTTGAAAAGCTTTAGTGTAATTATATTCTTTGATGACACCGACCGGTGCTACTTAAGTTGACAACTTGATGTACTTTTCATTTTATTAAAATTTATTAAAGTTTTCATTTTAAGACTAACGCTAAAGTAAGATACCGTCGTATCTTAATAGTCTAGTAAAAAAAACGTGTGTATAAAATAAATTCATTTGTATGGAGTAGTTTGCATTAATTGCTTTTTGGGTGAAAACTTGACAAATGGTAGATATATGTGTTAGTGAACTTAAAAATAAAAAGTCACCGACTTTGAACTAGTACTTTTTTGTATTTGACGAAAATATAAAAAATAAATTATTAAGAGCGTCTTTCACCATCTTCAAGTAAAGCTCCACGTAAGCTACTCGTCGATTAATGTGACACGTAATCGACGATCGCATTTCATCACATCCGAGTAGCGTTAACCACCTCATAAACGGGCCCGTAACTAACTTGCCACTTTGAGTGCCAAGTAACGTGTTTAATCGACGAGTAAGTAGTCGCCGCGTCTTTTCCCCATCGGCTTACCAGATGTCCTGTGCGTAGTTTTTATTACCTTTGTTGATTATTTTGCAAAAAAAAGGGTAAGTACTTATTATTGATAAATGTTTTTGGTTAAGTTCATTGAATTACAATTGGAAATACAATTTTCCCCGTGTTGGTCCGTGCTCCTTTGTAGAATAGACCATCTGCCTTTCTTGCCAGGCAGCTCGTAAAAGGCGAGCATAGGCTCACGGTCACTAACACCGGGACATCCGACTAGGTGGTAGAGTTTCGCAGCGACTCACCTGGATTGGTACCACCGCCTTACCTTTTCCTGCCGCCATAACGTCATGACGTGTTCTGGTTCGGAGGGTAAGGTAGCCGGTAAACTTACTTTTGCTCGAGGCCAAAGATCCCAGCCTCAGGTTGGCAACGCACCATTACCACCTTTGGTGTCTCTAGGCGGCGTGAATTTCTTAACATCAGGGAACCCGTCTGCTTGTTTGCCTTCCAATATCATAAAAAAAAGAATTGGAACAAGCCTTAACACAATGAATTCCCGGATTTGCTTGATTTTACTTGATTTTGGCGATCCTCCGAACCTAGCATTAAAGTTTTTTCTTCTTTTCTTGTTTCTACTTCATGTTACTCTTTTTTTCCATGTAGTGCATCAGTTTGTTTTATTAACAATCGCATCTTTAAATTTTATTACCAAACTTGTTAATACTTCACGTTCTTCCATTGTGAAGTTTGCACTCCTTTCTCTTTTTACAGGGTGCATGATATTTTTGTCGTATAGCAAAGTATTGTAAATCGTATTGCCTCTTTAGTCTAGCGGCCCTGCATCGGACATGACTTCTTGAGGTCCCGTATTCGATCCTCGGGTCGAGCAACATAAAAACTGAAAATTGCGTATTTTCAATTTTGTAACTAAGATAATGTTGCCCGGGACATGTACCCGGTTGGCGAAAGGCGTGCTTGGCATGGTTGTCCCTCTGCCTATCTCTTCGGTGATATGGGTGTGAAGATACTTTTTTATAGTACTGTAAATTACTTAAACAAAATAATCAGTACTTTAAAAAATGTAAAACGTACGTGTCAAGTTTTTTTATAAATTAAATTAACACACATTTTGTGGTGCGCACTGTCGTATGTCAAAATCTAGACAAATCTTTTGACGTCTGAGGTTTTTGACAGTAATGACAATGGCAACTGACAATTAGCAGGAAAAACATTCCTTTCGTACACTCATTCCTTTAATCACCACTTATGTGACAAGTTGTTAATTGACACTTGGCTTTCGTTGGTGAAACTTGAGCAAATTACTCGGAACTTTTATTAGCCGAGTAGCTATGAGCGGTAAGTAATAAATCGACACTTTACTTGAGGATGGTGAAAGAGTAATTCTTAAACTGTAATCACTTTTTTTTATGTTATAGGAAGGCAAACAAGCAGACGGATTTCCTGATGGTAAGAAATTCACGCCGCCTTGAGACACCAAAGG
>NJDC01001600.1:239554-250624 GCA_002245475.1 Calephelis virginiensis
TATGGACAAGACCAGTCTCTGGTAGCCCTTACGTAAACCACCACTTGATAGACGATGTCACAAGTTATGTTTATGACACCGTAGGGCAATTTAAAGGTGTAGATGTGTTTGTCTTATATTCAACCAAACCCTACGCATTGTACACACTACACTAGACATATCTTATCATTGTGCTTGTGCGCCCATGTATTGACTAAGCCATATGTGATGGTGTTCCGATGTTGTATAAGTAATTTAAAGGTTTAAGCATCAGTCAACGAACTCACTGTGTTAAACATACGACTTCCAGTTACTACCGAAATTAATTAGGAATTCATACCTGAAGACTATGTAAATAAATATATTTGTACTTGTATGTGTACACCGATGTACAAAATACTGATACTTCTATCAATGTTCATTGTTATGGTGAAGCCCTAGAACTGCATGCAGAATTTATTGTCAGATTCTCCTTAAAAGTCCTTTGGTAGACTTGTCATTGAGTTTCACATGAACAAAACATAAAACATAGTCAACCTTATTAATTCATTAAAATTGTTGTTTAAATTTGAATAGCAACTACTGTCTTGTAAGAGACGTTGTCCTTCCCTTTATAACTATTACACTCATAATAATTTGTAAGGCTATATTCGCCTTGTACGTGCATTGATTGGTTCTGAGTAACCTTTTCTATTAACAAATTATATACTGATCAAAATTACTTCTTTCCTAGAGGGTGGAGATGAACAACTACTGTCTTGTAAGAGACGTTGTCCTTCCCTTTATAACTATTACAATCATAATAATTTGTAAGGCTATATTCGCCTTGTACGTGCATTGATTGGTTCTGAGTAACCTTTTCTATTATCAACAAATTATATACTAATCAAACTTACCTCCTTCCTAGAGGGTGGAAATGCTTATGGGAGCCACTCATAGTAGTAATGGCGGAGTAGTGGGGCCATTACTTTCCCCGTGTTGGGGAAGATTTCTATATCATTAAACATTATTTGGTAGAGAGGTAGTCTAAATCTTAACCTTCTAGGCCCTTCCAAATTAAAGAAACTGTCAACTTACTCTATCGAGCTAGTTTCACTCATTGAACCCCAAATTCCCAGGCTATAAATTGTATTACATATTGATAAAGAGAAACTTCCTAGAGTAGGCTATAAACATCATAAAATAAGGTAGAGTTAGGTAGGTAGGACTAGAATTTGATAAGAAGTGAACTGTACCATTGCAGAACTAACGGGTTACCTACTACAATATATGGGTTCTAATTAACACCACTAGACGATTAAATGGCCAGATTACTCTTTTAAATTAATTTCTGGTTACGGCTTAATTAATAAATAAATACCTAGATGTCGGTAAACTAGTAGTGTGGAGATCCGGTAATATCTTACGTAACCGTAGTGCGACGGCGTGCATAGCGTAAGTCATAACTTGCTGAAGAGATTCCGGAATCTAGGAAAAAATGCATAGCAAGCAAGGCGTAGAAGTTAACCTAAGAGATTTCCGGATTTCGTTGCCTAAAACTCGTGAGAAACTAGTCTTAGATACATTTGTAGGGAGGGGTTGGATTTTATTAGACTATATATATAATTATTATTATTATATTGTTGCCTATTTATTATAAAATTATGTAATTGTTTATTTATTTACTTATAATTATTTATTTAGTATGATTTAATATTTCAAAATTCATCCTCTCTCTCTGTCTCTTGAGTTTATTGATCAAAATACTAGCAAGTCTTACAAGGGTAGCGTAGGGGTTAGTTACAAAGTTTTAAGTTTAAATTTTTGAAAGACGTGAGTGAGTTTTTAATTTAACTAGATCCACTCGCTTCAATATGAGTTTTAAGATTTAACTCTGCATAAGTTTTGTACAGAAATGAGTATTCTGTACATAGTACACATTTACACACTTCAGTGGACTGTTTTTATATTTTACTTCTTGATTTTATACTAAAATCTACTAGGCGAAACTAAGATTTTTTTACGATATTGGAAGGCAAACAAACTAATGGATTTTTTTATTGTATTTATGGTGCTTAGAAATACCAAAGGCGGTATTGGTGCATTGCCAACCTGTGATCGGGTTGGGCCTCGAGCAAAAGTAAATTTACCGGCTACCTTGTTCTCCAAAACGAAACACGTCAATGGCAAGCAATGACATTATGGTGGCAGGAACAGGTAAGGCGGAGATACAGAGTCGCTGCGAAACTCTACCATCTTGTCAGATGTCGCGGTGTTAGTGAAGGTAAGTCTACACTCGCCTTAAGATATAATCTAAGATAAATCTTACGTATTATCGTCCTTTTAGGGTTTCGTATCCAAAGGCCAAAAAACGGAACCTTTATACATTCGTCATGTCTGTCTGTGTCCGTATGTCACAGCTATTTTTTTCCGAAACTATAAAAGATATGCTGTTGAAACTTGTTAACTAAGTATATTATGTGAACCGCTTAAAATTTTCACATAAAAAAAGAGCAATAGCAATAAATTTTGGGGGTTCCCCGTACTTAGATTTTATCTTTTTTAAAACTGAATTGTTAGTGCGTACTTCCAAATTTATCACTTTGAAAGTTTATCATTAAAGTTTGTCACTTTGGAAATGTTTGTAACTTCTAAAATAAAAATAAAAAAAATGTATGATGTACATTTAAATTTCCAACGAAAATTGGTTTGAACGAAATCTACTCGTAGTAAGTAGTTATTTTTAATAGGTGCTGTAGCACTGCCACTTAAAATAGTTGTTTCCCGCCATCACTGCGATCGAACGACGTTCAGGAACGGCAACGTCACCTATGCCCAACCCAACTACTATCCAAAGCAACTCAGATATCTATATCTGAGTTGCTTTGGAACGTAACTTTCCTTGTTGGGAGATCACAGCGGTCACGTTGATCAGTGGATTACAGTACACTGTTAAGTTATTTAATGCCCACCTCTATAAGTCAGTGTATTTTCAAAAGTGAAATGCAAGACTACAGCAGTTGTAATTCTAAAAAACTGTTCGATACAAATTTTGATGTTTTGATTGCTGCTACGGAACCTTTAAGGATAGCGCCCTGTTGGTCGGGCCAGGACGGGGCGCATCGCAGCGCAATAATCCGCTTAGATCGCTTTCATACATTTTGCATGGAGCAACGCCCACTGGGCCGGGGCGCATCGGCGCGGATTTTTCCGCGGCGGAATTCCGAATTCCGATGCGGCTGACAGTGACCAAAAATCATAATATTACTGTTAAGAAAAGAACACTATGGTATTTTAACGCTTAAGTTTCGTACGACAACTACTAGAGGCGCCTCTTTCCATATTTGAAGATTCGTATGACAATTATTAGATGGCGCCACTTTCCATAGTTGACGATTTTAACGTCGAGTGGCCTCTCTACTTCGTTGCTCTACTTTGTAACAATAATCCGCGCCGATGCGATGCGGCCCGGTCCGCAATCAGTGGGCTTTGCAATGCGATGCGCCCCGGCCCGACACGCTGCGGCTCCGCCCCGTCAACAGTGGGCGCTATCCATAAGTGGGCGAGTCTGTTTCGCACTTGGCCGATTAATTTATATTGAAATTAGGTACACGAAAACTATACGGATACCAGCTGTGTATTTTCTAGTGCTCACTGGTAAAAAAGTAATGTTAAATTAAATATGGCTCTGACTGTATGAAACATAAACCTTATAGTTCAAGCGTCGTGAATTGTTCTCTTTGCTGAAAAAAACATTAAAATACCTTAACAAGACGTGTAAATAACTTTATTCTTCGACATGTTGCTTTTGTTTCAAAGTTTTCTTTCTTTATAAACAAGAATGTAATTATGAGTATAAAAGAGAAAAATAGCATTTCTGTTCATGAAAGTTTGACTTTTAGCTTACGAGCATTAGCTGGAGCCTTGATTTATGTTCCTTCCACAATATTTCCTCGTTATGAACCTCTACAAAATAAATACTGGCAGACTAATCAATACTAGTAACTGAATCTGTAACATGTTGATTGTTTCCATCCTTGCACTTCGTGAAACTCCATTGTGTATTGTTTTATATTATATATGAAAAAACACTTGCTTTTTCACTTAATATTTTTTTTTAATTAGCCAAACGGTTCCCTTTTTACAGCACTTTCAGGACTATGTTAACATACGAGTACTATAAACTAATTTATCATTTAACAACCCAAAACGAAGGTTTTGCGGTTAATATCGACCGATTAGATGGGTACCGATATTAGCCGTCAAACTTTCGTTTTAAGCAAGTATTAGCAAATATGATGATAAATTTGACTTGGTGTACAACGAGTTGATTAAAATTGAAAATAATTAAATTAATAAATACCTGTTAAAATTACATGACAAATAGTACACATAGAATAAACGCAATATACTTATAACTAACGCATAATCTGTCTAGGGCAGCTTTATAAATCACTAGCTGACCCGGCAGACGTTGTTCTGCTATATTTTTAATGTGATTTAAGTAAAAAAATAGGGGTGAATCACCCTTATTATTTAGGGGTGTGAAAAATAGATGTTAGCCGATTCTCAGACCTACCCAATATGCTTACCAAATTTCAGAGGAATCGGTCAAGCCGTTTCGGAGGAGTATGCAGACTAACATTGTGACACGAGAATTTTATATATAAGTATATAAGATAAATCATTAAAATGAATTGTGAAACATAAAAATTGTATTAATTACCGTCTTCAAAAAGGTGGAGGTTCTTTAACTAGATTGTATTATTTTTGTAGTCTTTCGCTATTACTCGGACTATTCTAAATAGATTTTAACCGTTCTTTATTCGGAAGTAATGATTATACGAGTTTTACAAATTGCGTGATTTTGACGGTGTATTGAAATGAAATTTCTACAAATAAATAAAAAAAGACGTGTGGCACTCGGAGACTGCCGCGGTAAAGTTGCATAAGCAAGCATGATTCACTAGATTGCGGGGCGAAGAGGGGGATTACGCATGCACAGTAACGCCGATACAACCAATGTCACATATAAGCGTGATCAAAAAGCCATTAAAAGTTTTGCTTTTCATCGATAGATGGCAAAATTAAAAAGTATCATGGGAGTATTGGGTTATTTTCGTTACGGAATTTCTGGATTCGGTCTACACGCTCAAAGCCCGCGATAGAAGCTATGCAATAGCTTAAAATACTCATTATTATTTATATTCAAAAATAGGTTATTTATTTATTACATTGAATCTTTAGTAATTACCCTTTACATAATAATATCTACAGTCGTGTTTCTTAAATGATTTTTGAAGGTGGTGGTGAGGAAGATTTTAAATATAATTCTATTATCATCCATCCTTCGAAGTACTTCCACTAAATTATGTTCGGTAAGTGAAACACATTAGTACAGCATTAATCTAAATTTCAATGTAACTTCCCTAACTCTCATTAGTCGATTTGTACGTTCTGTAAATAAATATTAATTTTTTTTCCAAAAATATATATTATTGTATTCAATCGCAAAATATATTTTAAATTTGTCGTCGCCGGTGTCTTTTTAGTATTTAAAATAAATTTTCATAGACAACCTTTATAGAAGCCAATCTTTTGATCTCATTAACATGTGCATATTTATAATGTTATTGAGTCTAAAAGATGAGAGGGTCGACCCCTTTTATATTCATACATCGGTAAGTTATAAATGTAGCTATTGACCTCGTGGAAAAGGTCAGTGTTAAGGTTCATCGATGCTTGTTTTATAGTGCTATTTTCCGTATAGGGTGTTGTGCATTTGGTTGGACAAACGAAATTGGTGAGAAAGTGGTCATTTGGAAACTATTTCGGTAAAATCTTGATAAAAAAAGATGATTTTCTTTTTTATTACTTTTGAGTATTAATTCTCCTAAAATATTTATTTATTTGTATTTCAATTCTGTAAATTAGTACAATAGAAATAAAATGTATTTGTAGCTTCTGTGTCTATAAATAAAAATATTGTAACCCTAAGAATTGAAGTTTCGGGAGAACATAAATAATCTGTAATAAAATTGTAACAAACTGTATAAAGTCCAAATTTCTCTAAGTATTTCCTAATGATGCCTTCCTTGCCCCTATTTTCGTTTGGCCAACGATGCGCAAATAACCATTTATGTTATATAAATATAAAGAAATGGAAATACTGAATTTATCGAATACATTAGTAGATTTGCTTATAACATTAGGTAAATAAAAGACTTAGATTTCATTTATAAATTGTGGTTTGTTTAAATCTAACGCCATCTACTGAAAGCGATTCGAAGCTGTTGTTGAATAATTTAAAACTTTCAATGTTTAGCTTTTTAAATTTGTTATTTGGTTTTACATATACACATTTTGAACAAACTAAATATCATTTGATTTAGTCTACAACAATGTAATTTGATTCAGTACTATTTTGTTTATTTTAACGTAAGTTAATTTAATTTTTGTTCATCTATTCACATTTAACAATTGCTTATATTTCGACAACTATTTCATTTCGTTAGTAATTAAAAAAAATATGATTTCGATATGGGTGACCTGACTAATTTATTAACCTGAAATAAATTAGTTTAATTTATTTTTTTATTACAATTAGAATTGGAATTTCACCTCGTTAATCGCGTCTTTCTGTGTAGATTATAGGTTCAGTTCCCAGTGATTGGTGCTACAGAATCGGATCTCATTTTCGTTAAAATCATAACATTCCAGCTTTGGTTCGCAAAATATGAGACATTACAATGTTAATTACTGATTTACTAGGTACTATCTTTAGTAGTTATAAGCTTCTTATTTGCAATCCTATATATTTTTTTTATGATATTGGAAGGCAAACATGCAGACATGGATTTCCTGATGCTAAGAAATTCACGCCGCCTAGAAACCAAAGGTGGTAATGGTGCGTTGCCAACTTGAGGCCGGGGTGTTATGTCTCGAGTAGAAGTAAATTTACCAGCTATCTTATCCTCCGAACCGGAACACATCAACGGCAAGCACTGACTAAATCAATCCGTTAGTTACATAGTATTAAGGCAACCAACGGACTGAAACAAATAAATTACAGGTGTAACACGAAATATTGGTATCACGACACGCGAATGTGCCATAAAATCTTAGAATGGGTTTAAGATAAAGCCAGATGGTGTTTCTGTCGCGGTGGCATATTTTACTTGCTGTCAAACGTGGCTTTAAAAATACTTCCAACATACTCCCAAGTCTTGTATTTTAAATGTATCCGTGAGTCAATCTTTCGTTTAAAAACAGGCCAACCATGTCCCAAATCACGATATATAGTCCACAATCGTGCCATAAACCCTTACAAGCATTGGAAATGGCCCCGAGTTAAAGCCAAATGGTGTTTCTATTCCACTGACATTTGGATTTGCTGTTTTCAATAGCTGTAACGATGCAGTTTTCGGTCTTAAATACGTATCTGTATTGTTGTGCAAACAATATGTTTATAAGCATTTTTTGTGTTCGTTTAATAAAAAGCAGGGTACAGAATAAACCGTAACCGTTTGTGTAAACCGATTGGGAAAAATGTTATTAGTTCTTTCTCAATTTTATACAGTGTTTATATAAAAAGATGTCTATTTTTTATAGTTAGGTAGATTATGTCTGTCTATTGGATTGTCTAGTCTAATATGCTATTTAATTATCTAGTTGATAATGATCAATCAATTTTCTGGGAATTTTATTTCAACTTGTAAATATAAAATAAGCCTCTATTTTGCGTAAATTACACGGAATTAGCAGAGTAAAGGGTTGTTTTACGTCTGTTGTAATGGATTTCCGCAAAGTTGCCCCTGATTAAATAGAAAAATACTTACTAGCTGTTGCCCACGGCTTCGTCTGCGTATTGAAATGTTTCAGCTCTCCCGTGGGACACCGTAAAGATACAAACCTTAATTATCAATACCTAAAGGATGGAATTTGTCGACAACGTATTTGTGATACTCCTGGTGTTGCGGATGCCCCTGGGCGGCCGTGATCACTTTCCATCAGGTGACCCACTTGCTCTTTTGCCTCCTCTTGTATAATAAAATGTCTAAGTTAACTGTGGATAATCTAAATTTCAGTTATGTTAGCGGTTTTAGTTGAACGTTGAAAGAGATAAGTCAGTCAGTTGGTCAAATGTAGGAAAATGCATAAATTGTATTCATTTGATAATCATATTTTGCCATTACGAGCTTCCACACGATCCTTATATCCTGAAATTCCACGCAATAAGTTTTGCCGCAAACCGAATGATCAAAATTTCAAATTTCAACCGCAAACTCGGAGCTTATTAAAAATGAAAACGCAAATCTATTTTCTCTCCACACAATTTTCTGTTATTGGATTGCGAAAAACAATATGGCCGAATCATTTCCTCCGCCCGTTTAATCTTTGATTGCGTCGGAACTATCGTTCAACCAAACTGAATATCGAGAGCTTTCATATTTTTGAATTGATATTCTCTTGTTTTTTTATTGGTTTAGTTTTTTTATATTTGAAACTGTTTTTAATACGAGCGTTAAATGCTAAATTGAAATAATATAATTGTGTACACTATTATTAAAATTAAAATGCGCTTCAGCTTTACAATTTTTACTCTTTTTATCCTTTATACTTTTATTTTTAAATAGGCTAATCTATATTTAAGCTAAATGATTAATTATGTGTAATAACAACTCTATATAAATATCTTTAAAATACATTCGGATTTCCGAAGCTTGACGAATATAGCCAAAGCGCATAATTTAAATAGTACTACTGTAGTCTGTAGTAGTATTTATTAAAATGTTATTTTGTGCCAACGTTGATCGTTGATACTAAAAGCTATTTACAACCTACATGTTAAGCTCCTCTTTGACTATCGATTGTCAGTGCTGCAATGTGTTATGTTTGAATATTCATTAGTCAATACTATTCATACTGTCGTTAGGGAATTCGATCCCGGACTTTTTTTCTTATCTCGGGTTTTCGGGACTGTTATATATCCAATCCTAGGAACCCAGGGTATAGATTTTCGATAGATATTGGAAAGTCAGAGAATGTATAAAAATCGGCTTTTTTCATATATTTTCAATAGAATTCAACAAATTACAGTTACTGAGTTAAATCTCACATCCTAATGAAAGGTTTAAAAAAATTCATTCTTATATGTAAAGCGAACAAACACACGGCTCTCCTAATACGAGATTCTGGGTTTGATTCCTTGGTCGGAAAACAAAAAGAAAATTCGATTTTTCTAATTTTCTAATAAAAAAACGTTGCTGGGGAATTGGATATGTGCCCGGTTCGCGATAGGCTTGCCACTTATTACATTGTGGGACTTAGTGTCTTCGGCTAGTCGTGGGTGCTCTGGTTGTGCCTTTGTCTACCCATTTAGGGATGTAAGCGTGAAGATACTTACTTACTTATTGGTGCCATAAAGCTGCAAATATTTTATATAAAAATGCAGTTTTTATTTGTAAGAAAGAAATGGACTCGCATCAACATTTCTCGTTGTGAATAAACTTTGAATGTGTCACGCTTATATGTGTATAAAGTTGTAGTGTGTATAAAGTTTAAAGAATGACGTAATATGCTCAAATTACTAATAAATAAACTTGTCACTTGTTTTTATCCGACTCCAAAAAGAAGGGAATTTCCGAATTCATCTGTATGTCACGCGATTATTCTGACAATTATGTATAGACTAGCTGTTGTCCGCAGTGTGGCCCGCGTGCTAAATGGTCCCACAGGAACATGTTTCGGTTTAAAAACTATCCTATGTATTAATCCAAGTTGCCCTCTATATGTGTGACAAATTTTATGAAAATCTGTTCAGCAGTTTTTGCGTGAAGGAGTAACAAACAGACGTACAAACTTTCGACTTTATAATATAAATAGGATTTTGATTATTCTTTTTTCGTAAGTCTGATGCTATATTGTTATTTAATTTAACTGAGGATGTATAACGTTTCTGCTTTTCTTGTGAAACTATTGTGGCTTACGATTCTTCTTCGTAGGAACGTCGTTATTTTAAACACAATATCTGAGATATAGGTTTATTTTACTAAATAAAAATAATGGAGTCAATTCTGTTAGCTCACTGAGTAAACTAATTTTAAAATAGCGCTTTTTTTCTTTTTACGGAAGTAATAGAAAATACATAACATGTTTAGTGCTATCATATTTGTTTTTACGCAATGTACTGACGTTTAAGTAAACATTTTAGAATACTTGGTAGAAAATGTTTAATTTAATTAGAAAAAAATCTAAAGCTAGGAGCTAAAGTAAGCTGCTGAGCAACAGAATAACCACCAGTGTCGTTTAACTACACTGTAAAAGGTTCTTATTAAAGATACCGGATCATAAAACAAAGTTTTATAAATCTACGTTCACTGTAGGAGCTATGTCGCTACCATGGATTTAAAAATATTTTATACGACTTTAACATGAAGACTTAAGTAACAAACTTGTAACTGAGCAGCTTGTGTATTCCCTATCTAAATTTCCCTTATTTTACTCTCACAATAAACACTTTTAATAAGAGATATTAGATTGCTTCCTTAACGGATTATTTGAAAGACGATAATTAATATTTGTCGATATTGTACATTCTCCCTATTTTGATAAGTCCTCTAAACGTTCGCGTTGGTTGTTTGTAAGAGATGTTTTGTTTATAGATTCTTTTCAATGTAATATGTAAATCTTTTGCTACAGTAAAATTTATTTTGAACTACAAAACGTTTATTGGTGGTAATTTTGTTGCGCACTCACTAAACTCATTTTAAGTTATCGCTATCTTCTTTCCATGAGAGCAATAGAAAGAGACAAAACACTGTTAGTGCTGTCAAATTAGTCCGTAAATGTCATTCCTACATACGTTTAATCCAGCACTCGGAAAAAGTTGATAAAAACATCACGATTTGACATGTCCGGACTAATATGACATGTCTAAAGATTCCCATCTCGTTTGTTTTTCTTTCAGTGGAAAAAGAAAGCAGGCATCTAAAATAAGTTTAGTTTGTGAACGACAGAATCACCATCATTATCATAACGTATTTTTATTTTAGCACTTGCCCTGTGCTTGGGATAAATTTTCTATAAATTTTAAAGAAAGAAAAAATTTCG
>NJDC01001602.1:0-15552 GCA_002245475.1 Calephelis virginiensis
AATTTGTAGTTCTCCCGACATACGTTACAACTGGAGATGCCATTTTTTATTGCAATTGAAATAAACAGGCAAATTATGTAAATGTTTTGTTTTTTTTAAACTAAGGAAATTTAACTTACTTTTTTTAAAAATATGATTACCTATGGGTTTACGACATCCCTAAGCAAAAAGTCAAATCCACAGACTACTTAGAGATCAGGCTCTTGTTTCTCGTATAGACGTATTTTCGCACTTAACACATACAAAATGTTTGCATGTGTGTGTACTGATATAGGCTGCACTACCAAAAAAATAATATACATACAAGTGATATTAAAATATTGCTATTAATAATATATACGTTATATTTTAATAAATAGCTCATTTATCAATTAATTAGGGAATTGCTGATTTTTCTTATTATTTATGTGAAATAACCGGTCACACTGGCCTGCGAGTTTGTTAGAAATCCGAAGCCGCCATTATTATAAACACATTAATTGATTCGTGACGATATTTTGTGTTAAGTGAGTTGTGATTCCAATTTAAAGATTACGGTTTTTTTACTGGTCTCAAGTGTTTATATTTTTAAAAAAGGACATTCGACGTATTAAAGTTACGTTTGGAAACTTTTTAGGTTAACTTGCTAGTGATTTTAAAAATTGGTGAATTTTGTTTAAAATGTCCCTGAACGATTATAAAAAAATGCCAAATGAAGACATGAATGTGATTTATAACGGTTTTCTTAACCTATTCTTACTGTTTTCTTGCATTTGCATCAAAAACAACTATTAATGAAATGTAAAAAATTTAGAATTAAAATGTTAAAAAAACAATTTCTGTTTTGCTTATTATTTTCTATGCATGATATAATTGCCTTATTTGATATGAAATTGAGTTGCCCCTAAAATTTCTAATTATTGTAATGTTATTGTACCCTTTGCGTTTATAAGTGTTTTTTGTAAGTTGAATAAACGATTTTGTGTTTTTTAAATTTTAGTGGCAATCTGATTCTTTTTTATCAACAAATTAAAAAGTAATTAAATATTAAATATAAAAAAAAACCCGTTCCTGGTAGTTTTTGCTTGATATACCTACGGGGCGCCACTGTCTCGTAGCTGTGTAAGGCTATGGTTGCATTTATTGTATATGTAGATACAATTCTTCTCTGTGAGTAATATTGTTCTGTGTTAGAGATACTACGTCAAATCAAGTCAAATTATAGGTAATTATCAAAATCAACTGACAATTGACAATTTTATTTGACATTGATGTTTCCTGACTTGTTTCTTAGTTCAAACTGTGGTTCAAACCTTTGGTTCAAACCACAGAACAACATTTTCAAACTAAAGATGTTCTTGTGAAAGATAACGATACATCGATAAACATACAATGTGTTATGCTACTTTGTTTTAATTTCCTCCACTCTAATAAAACAAAAAAGGTCAACAAATGATCATTGAATTCACAACCCCTTTGTAGTACATATTACTAGTAATCTTTTGTTTGCGTTCGTTGATTTGTTTTTGGAATATTTTAGAGCTACAAGGATGACTTCGTTAACGATAAAACGTCACCATTGACCGACACAGCGGGTACACATGACCAACAGCGGGTAGGTAAATAAATAAAACTGAGAAATAAAAACCTTAGTTATTGTTCTGAGCCTCAGACCAATAGAAAGGGTAAACAAGAATAGAACAGGTTTATATCTTTCTTTCTTACTTTCTTTAGGTTTTGGCAATCTCGTTAGTATTTTGCCATTAGTCAAGTAGAAATTTTCATCAAAATTTATATTTGTTTTATTATATCAATTGTAATTAGTCATCAGTCATAAGCCGTCAGTAAGTCATGTCAGGCTCTTGGGTAAAGCGGTGGCCTTTTTACACAAGCTTATGTAATGAGATTTGGCGGCAACGAGGAAAGATACGATACGCTGATTTCTTCATTATTATTTCATTTGTGCACTTTCACTGAACGAAATTGTACAAAATGCCACCAAAATTGACTAATTTCACTCAATATTAACACGAAATTCAATAATTATGAAAAAACTTCGACCATCTTTTCTCTCGATGGCGCCAAAACTCCCAGGTTTATACCTATATATTTATCACGTAACAGTGATTTGCTCTGCTTGCTCCAGGCTAGAAGGTGTATTGTCTATGCTCTAGGCAAAGCTATAACTCATCATACGTTTAGATTTTTTAGCCAAATGATAGCTAATCGGTCCCTTTCTTTCGTTGTCTGTAGGTACCTATTCAATGTTCATAGATAGACACACACAACACAAATTACAATAACCTCAGAGATTAGTAAGAGAACAACACGTTCTGAACGCCATCTGGGAAACATTGGCGTTCAACCGTATGCTAGACTTGAATACGACATCTAACATTTGTATTTCTTTTTTAAATTGCAAGTAAGCTGAAGAAGCTGAAAAGTTATCTATATAGCAAAGTTATAAAATGAAAAAAGCAGGCAGGCTATTCCAATTTATTAATAATTTCAATGTGAATTTTATAATAAAAATATCAGTGATTTTATTCACATTTTATTTATTTTCTGTCAAAGACATTTCAATAATGTAATACCATAGATTTAGGATGTACTAGATAAACAAAGTCAGTTAAAAAGCTAAACCAAAAAAGATATGCGTGAGTGTGAGTAAATTGTTTATGTATGAGTTAAAAAAAGGGTTGTTAAAAAGGTGTACGTTATCGATATCGATAAATTAACGAACTTTAGGTAAATTAGCATATTTTATTTACCCTTATATATTATGATATAAACAATATCAAATTTTATGTTGTATGACTATTAAGACATTGTATTCGTGAAATATTGGCTTTATGTATCACTACCATAGTGACTAATAGATGGTAGATTTGTACGCAAAGCCTGTCTTTTAGGTTCACCATCTTTGTCTTTGTCGGCCGAAACAGCAATGTTATTTATTATCATGTTCCGGTTAGAGCGTAAGGTAGCTGTTAAAATGATATAAGTGGCTTAATTATCCCGCCAAACAGATAGGAAATTACAAATTTTTATATGACTTGAGACAGCAATCTAGCATACGACTCTCCTTGTGGTTATGGACAACCGTAGATTATTGACATTATACATCCTATAGGTGCATCGCTGTCCTGTGACTTGAATGTTCAGCGTAATGTGCAAGTCTAGCTTTCCAAGCTTTCCCATCGGAACGAATGTTTTTATAATCATATTTCAACTATTTTAGTTACTACTAGTTTTTACTTTTGTTACTTTAGTTACTAGTTTTCAAATAAAAATAAATTAATAGGATCACGCAGTAAAAAGTTACGAGGTAGCACACATAAAAAATACCTTCGATCTAAAATCCTCTTCTTTTTTAATTCGATTAAAAATGACCAAATATGAGTGATCCAGGGAATAATTTATTAGACGTAAATAAATATTGCAAAATTAATAGAACTCGTATGTAACGCACATAGGCACTGGACACAGCTCGCTAAATAAATGAACTCACAGACGCGTCCAAAGCACTGGACACAAGTAACGAAAACACGTAAGTACATATATGCGTTGGTGGCAGTGAATGCGTTAATGATTAACCCTCTACCGCATACAAACCCACATATGGTTCGGCAACTTTAGTTTTTTTTTTCTTCGTAATAATGCTAATACAATAACTAAACGCATCGTCTACCTTAAGATTAATATATTGGTAATACGAAAATAATATTTTATTGTCTGTGGTCAAACGTCAATTCCGTTATAACATCACTTTTATCAGCGCGTGTGCGAAATTCAACACAGTGTCTGCAAATTCAATTTTCAAAAAAGTTTATCTACATGATAAAGGTAAGTTTTGCTTGATAAAAAAATAAAATATGGTGCTATTACTATTCTATTTCAATAATGTTTTAGTTTTTTATAGCTTCTTTGCATATTTCTATTATACTGAAGGACTTTTTCTTCGAAACCATATATGGTTTCACATGCATTCTTACCAAACTTTGACTTTTTTCTGTGGACCATATATGGTTTCGTATGCACTATCAGTTTTTTGTGTGGTGTGCATAGCATGGCTTTTCCTTGGTTGCAGAATGGATCCTGCTCGCTTTTATGGTTCTTATAAACACGTTAATCGCTTACCTGGAGATGGTATGATAAGTGATGATGCCTCAGCTTCCGATTCCAACAGTGAATATGTTCCTCCTAGACAATACCAACGTCACAGAAGGTCTGTTGTTATCCCTGAAACTGATAGCGATTCTTCTGATGAAGAAACTAGCCCTGCACTAACCACACAAAAGAAAGGGAAGGCAAAAAAAATAAGCCTACCGTAATAAAATGGGAAACAAAAAAAAAGAGGCTTATGATGTAAAGAATTTCAAATTTACTGGAATCGCACAATTACCGGCATTTATTGAAAAACTTGAAACACCGGCAGATTATTTTTTGTTTTTATTTTCTGAAGATTTGCTAGAAACTATTACCAATCAATCTAATTTGAAATCTGTACAAGACAACATAAACAAACCCGCTAACATAAGTAAACAGGAAATAGAGCAGTTTATTGGCACGTTAATTTTCATGTCCATAGTGAAATTACCTGCGTCACGACATTACTGGAACAAATCTGTAGGACAACCACAAATTTACGAAACTATGACATGTAATAGATTTGAAACAATAAAAAAAATTTACACTTCAATGATATAAATAATTACTTTTGCTAGTACCTAAAGAGGAGTATCTTGAGGTTGATGAACAGATAATCCCTACTAAAAATCGGCATGACCTAAAGCAATACAACCCGGCAAAGCCTCATAAATGGGGGTATAAGAACCAAGTTCTTAGTGGAGTTTCAGGTTTCAGTTATGACTTTGATATTTTTGCCGGTGATCAAAGTAATACACGACCTGAAGGTGCACCAGATCTAAGTATTAGTGGCAATGTAGTGACTCGTCTCATCGAAACAATACCAAGACATGTTAATCATAAAATCTTTTTTGATAATTGGTTCAATAGCCCTAAACTTCAGGTGTATCTTACACAGATCGGACTATTGCCTCTAGGTACAGTGCGCCTAAACAGAGTCCCGAATATAGATATGCCACCGGAGAAGGAATTGAAAAAAAAAGGAACGTGGATTTTTCATTGAAAAGGTTGCTACTATTGATGGTGTCAATGTAAGTGCAGTTACTTGGTTTGATAATAAACCGGTGCATATGCTTTCAACTTACGTAGGTGCTGAACCAACCACTACAAAACGGAGATATTTTAGAAAAGAAAAGCAGTATAAGAACATTACTTGCCCTCAAGCAGTTGAGGTATATAACCAACACATGGGGGGAGTTGATTTGTTAGACTCAATGCTGGGTCTTTATAGAATTCACTTGAGATCCAAAAAATGGTATAAGCGAATACTTTTCCACATGGTAGATATGTATATTGTGAATGCTTGGATTCTTTGGCGCAGAAATAATCCAAACAATTACATGCCTTTATTTGATTTTAAGCAAGCAGTTTCAGAACACTTACGCAAATCAGGTAAAGCAGTAAGTATTCGAAAAAGAGGACGTCCCTGTTATCAAAGCAGAGACGGAACGCCTATAAGTTTTACTGGCCACGGAAGTCCTGCTTCATCTAATCCAGGAACACCAAGTACCAATCGTCCAAGTAAAATAAGGAAAGTGCCTGTCAAACACCAAGAACTGCCGTTGAACTCTGAAAGAACGGACAAAATAGACCATATGCCAGAATGAATGAAAAACCGACAAAAATGTCAATGTTGCGGTCAAAAAACTTACACAAAATGTAAAAAAATGTATGGTTTTTCTATGTTACAATGACAAACGGAACTGTTTATCAGATTTTCATGATAAATACTGAAACTATTGTGCGAGATACTACAAGCTTAAATTATTTCTTTATTTCATAGAAACCCATATATGTCATTAGTACTTTTGATTATAATTTGTTTGAATGCATACGAACCCATATATGGTCTAAAATTTTTTTTCAGTTCCTGTAACCGTTTTTTTTTTAATTTCCTTTCTATAGTAAATCTTGTCAGTAAATAAAGGCTCAATAACCATAAAATATTTTTTTTATCGTTTCCTTCATAATTCATGCAGTAGAGGGTTAAACTTAGTAATATCAAGTATTCATAAAAAGATTACGTATAAGCGCATCTCAGTCTTAAGTAGAAATATATTTTACGAAACGCAAATTGGTTAAACAACCAATGTTGAAATCTCTTCCTAAAGAGTATTTATACTCTTTTGTTGACATTCATCGATATTTAGGACGTCACCGCGTTGTCAAGCCCTAGCGTAAACAAACAATTTATTATTTTACACAATATCTTTGCTTTTGTTTAAGGGTACAAAATACTCTTATATATAAAACAATGCAAATATATTGCAAATATCCTTTTCTGAGCAGGTTAATAGCAAAAAAACTAACAAAACGCAGATCTAAATATTCTTATGTCAAAGTTGTATTTACCTATGAAATGTGTATTTATTAGGATTGTAACA
Organism: Calephelis virginiensis; assembly: GCA_002245475.1. Classification (NCBI taxonomy): domain Eukaryota; kingdom Metazoa; phylum Arthropoda; class Insecta; order Lepidoptera; family Riodinidae; genus Calephelis; species Calephelis virginiensis. Next base: position 6,513 of record NJDC01001602.1, read on the forward strand.
TTTTGTAACATCACAAGCGCTTACAGAACACGATATCGTAATTGCCTTTATATTTTCTTCTATTTAAATGGTAAGATTATGAAATTAATTCACAAAATTCACAGCGATGCACTTTGACAGGAATACTATGAGCTCTTACTCGCGTAAATATTGGCACATAGGTACCTGACTCTCTCTCTCTGTTCCTCTAAGGCAATTTGTATCTAATAAGGACTTCTTTCCCACGCTTTGTTGATCTTGTACATCCTAAATCTATGTGTAATACATAATTGTAAATGTAACATGATGTCTAGCACAATGCTGCTGCCACCGAGTTGCTCTGCACACCCGAGTTTTCCATGACCTGAAAATAATATTAAATTAACAAACGCTCTTTGAGAAAGTCAAAATTGAGACATTGGAGGACTCAGTATCTTCCATTGAGTTTCACCATCGAGCATCGCGTCAAAATTAAAAGATTTGTTGTGCACATTACATTGATATTTAGCACCTTGTTATTCTGAAGACATTTTTTATCACCTACTACACTTTTGTAGAACCAGTTATAACGGTAATATTACCTAACGCTACCCAAACCTGGGACTATACAACAAAAGAGCGTAGTTATTGCTTGCGATCTTTAACGCGTCTGTGGGATCTCTTGCACGACTAACTGAAGATCTAAGTCTCACAATGAAAGAGATGGCAAGCCTATCGGCAACCGGGCACATGTTCAGTCCCGGGCAACGTTGCTTTTATTTTTGAAATTGAACACATAAATACATATTGATATAGTCGAATCTTACCCCAGACCACTAGACCACAAAGGCACAAAGTACGAGTGCAAGTTTCAAGTAGGTACTATGCACAACAGTTAAACAAAACTTATACATACCAACTTATTATTTAAGTACCAACAATTTTATTGAAGCGGTAGTGAACGGTCAGGGCATACGATTGATCAATGTCATGTTTTCTTGAAGTGAATTAGCCGCATCTTCATGTAAATACATAAAAAAAGTCATCTAAAAACATATAAGTCTTTATAACATTAGTTTTTGATTACAGTCATTAGTTTCATTAGTCTTTACAAAAATAATGACAATAATAAATCTGTTAGCAACATTTGCTAACTCCCACGGGAAGGGAAGGATAGGTGTGTAGAAATAAAGTTAAGTAGGTAATTTAAGACATCGATTTTTGTTAATGCCCATGCTTACTTGTGTACATGTAATAGGTATACTATCTACAGTAGTAGTTTTTAAATGTAATTACCTGTTTCTTGTGGTTCAACGGTAGAAGTCTGATGCCCAGAACAAATTTTCAGGTTTTTACCAAACTATTGCATAAGGTTATAAAGCACAATTTTTATGTGGCGGGTAATAAAATACTTAATAAAATGAGAACGTTATGCTTTCGTAGATTTAAAGAGGCGAATTAAATCAAGGCAATATTTTTTTCTCAAAATAAAACTGATTTAAATAATTTGAAAATTTAACAATTTTCATTTTGACTTTTCCATCAATCAAAATTTAACAAAATATCTTGACAAACATGAAATCTTTGGTTTTTTTATTTGTACTTTTTGGTTTACAATGACAGCCTACCACGCCTATACAACACGTTGAAAGAAACGTAGGTCGTAGCGCCATATTAGTAGCAGTCCAGTTTTGGCATTTAACATTTTTGTATTAATGTCATGCCCATAGATTTAGGATGTAATAGATAAACAATGTCAGTCAAACCCATAGATTTAGGATGTAATAGATAAACAATGTCAGTCAAACCCATAGATTTAGGATGTAATAGATAAACAATGTCAGTCAAACTCATAGATTTAGGATGTAACAGATAAACAATGTCAGTCAAAACATGAGACAAAAAAATATACCTACGTGTGAGTAAATTGTTTAAGTGTGAGTTAAAAAATGGGTTGTCATTAGGCCACGTACGTCAACTATATCGATAAATGAATCTAATTTACTGTTTATTCAAAAGAACTAGCCAGTTAATTAATGTGTCCCATCAAATATTGGCTTTACTTATCACTACCACAGTAATTAAATTTACATAAAGCCCGTATTTTTGTGTCACCACCTTAGTTTTTTTCTAAAGCTACTGCAATGCTTTTTATTGTAATACTCCGTTGAAAGCGTAGGATAATTATTAGAAAAATAATGTGAAATATCATGGCACCATACAGAAAGCAACGCTTTTTTTATGGCTTGAGACAGCCAACCATCATACGACTCTTCTTAAAATAGTTCGAGACAATCGTGGACGATTGACACCAAATATCCTATAGTTAAATGATACATCACTGTCCTGTGGCCATACTTTTAGGCGTATTGTGCAAGTCTAGCAGCCCAACACTTTACACCCGAACATCACACGGACACAACAGCTGAAATAGGACAGGTGAATTTGAAGTTCCAACCAGGGTAAATGGCAGCACATCAATCTACTATCAGTGATCTTGCTGATAATGACCCGTGTAAACTTTGCTCGCCTCATACTAGCTTTTTGATTTTAGGTAGAACAACGGCGTATGATTCTTCAACACCACACACATACTAACAAAGGGAAAACAAAAAAAATTACAACTATAGGCGATAGTTATCTCTTACCATCAGGAACGCCAACTGCTTGTTTGCACATATTATATAAAAAAGGAGCTTGGTCTAAATGTAAAGAAGTTATACTAAAATGAAAATTTGTTATTGTTAAATTTCATATTCCACAATTCTAAGTCCGCTCTTTGAAAGTGCCATATTTGTAATAAAAGATTCGGAAGTAAAGCCTAGCTTGTAATCTAGCCATGAGTACAATTTGCGTAATGTCTCATGTGTTACTTGGAGTCCACCCATCTTTATTTAAAATCGTCTTAGTAAAGTATTCGTTAGGAATGTATCAAAACATAATTATAAATTAATATCATTTAAGTAACATGACAGAAAAATCTAACGCAGACTTTCCAACCAATATTTCACCGAGCCTCCCAGAGCCAAAAATAATATTTCCGTGCTCTCTTAAGTAATTTTCAATAAAGATAGGGAACACACATTTTTCTTATTAATTAAATTATTTATTTTTAGGTATTTTAAATAGGTAGAATAAAGATACAATATATTGAATAAGGGTAAAAACGGAAGAAAACATTTGAAAGGTAAAATACTTTCACGAAAATCAAAATAATCTACATTCTGGGTTTATCATTTTTCTCGCACAAACAAATCGAGTTACTATGAAACTTATCATAATTGCACTGCAATTAGCGTCTTGGTTTTTTTGCAGAGAGGATTTTAAGCCTACAGAGTCTATTGATATCTCGATAGTTAGATTAAATTCGTTTTCCAATGCTTCCAAATGAGTTCCTATTTCATATTTAAATTTTTACTCAGTTTTTGATTACGAATGGCTTCTGACAGCCGTGAAAAAAAAATACATTTTCGTCAGATATAAAAATAATAATAAATGTTATTCAACATCGTCATTCCAAAATATGATTTATAGACTAAATTAAATATAAAATGTTCATAAAAAGATTCATATAGGTACTAAGCACATCTCTGCCTTAAGTAGAAATGAATTTTGTGTAGCAATGTATCTTAATTTAGTTAAACAGCCAATATAGACATTCATCGATATTTAGGACGTCACCGCTTTGTCAAGTCCTAGCGTAACCAAACAATTTACCATTTCAGTTGATATCTTGTCTAATTCTGATTAAATTTACAAAATACACATATATAAAACAATACAAATAAATATGTTGTAGTAAAAATTCCCTTTCCAGGCAGGCCACTCTCGTGGGCGACTGGTTCAGGAAGTGGCGTATAGAAGTGAACCCCGATACAAATACAGCGGTGTATTTTAATCGAGGCGTCACACCCAGCCAACGGATGAGACCCAGTCGTAACCCGGGTACCATCAAAATGTTCGGCAAAGCGATCCCCTCGGAAAATTCGACAAAATACCTTGGGGTCACTTTAGACAAACATATGTCGTTTGAACCGCCTATTTCGCGTGTCACAAACAAAGCTAAGTTTATACTTAGCCGTTTCTATTATCTAATTAATAAAAAAAGAGTGTGTGTACTCATGTACGCACGTAAGAATTTATACTTCTCGCTGTGCTTCTGACAACACCCTTTAGACATTGAAGTCGACACTCTAACTGTATTTCCCATGGGTGCATTCTCCATATAAAATTTCGCAAAATGCCACCAAGTAAAGTAAGGGACTGGGACTTTTCTCGCTTGAAGGAACTTATTCAAGTGTACTTAGAGTTCAAACTCATTCAAACTGCTCATATCGCGTGCTGCGCGAGCTGCAAGCAGCTCACGAGTAACACCTTGAGTTCACAGTTCGGCCTGCGGCCTCACTATGAGCTCGCGGTGCTTCAGTCTACTTCTTTAGACATTTAAATCGATACTCAAATAGGTTTTTTCAAATAAGCGCAAAACCTCCATATTGAATCTTGAAAATAACACCAAGTTAAATTAATAATGGTGAAGTCTTTCTCGCTTGTAGGAACTTATTCGAGTGTATTTAGAGGTCATACTCATTCAAACTCCTCATATCGCGTGCTGCGCAAGCTGCTTGCAGCACCTTGTGCTCGCAGTTCGGCCTGCGGCCATTTTGTTTTTGAAAATTTGAAATTTTTTCATGAGGCTCTGGTAATTGCCACTTGAGCTCTATAAAGTAGCATTGTCTCGAACTCGCTACTTGTTTTTGTTTCGACAAGCCGTTGTTAAAGTTTTGTCCAGCTTAAGAAAGTTATAGGTTTTTTAAGCATTTATTATTTTAAGAACAAAATACATCCGACGACATGAAATTTTTTACTCAATCGTAGCTATAGCAGATTTTCAGCAATAACTTCTGGTCGCCATCTTGGATTTTAAAATAGCTGCCAAATTCGGAATCCGCACCCTCGTTACTGTCTCAAATGATACTAATATGGTTATTTATTAAACAGTTGCGAAAATAGCAATTTTTCAGAAATTTTTGTTTTGGATGTCAGCCATTTTGTGTTCCAAATTTTCAACATTTTTTTTAATTTCTAGTAATTACCATCTAAGCTTTAAAAAGTGGCAGTGTCTCAGACTCACTACGCTTTTTCGTTAAAACTGGCCTCTGGTCATTTTTTTACCAGGTACTGATAGCTGAGTAAAAATTTAATAGTTCTTACTTTTTTAATAAGCTTTATCTAAAAGTTCATAAAGATTTACTCTAAGTATAACATACAGGTTTTTCAATAATAACTTCCGGTAGCCATCTTGGATTTCAAAATGGCTGCCAAATTCAGAATTAGCACCCCTGATTATGTCTCAAACGACACCCATATAGAGTCCATAGAGAGCAGTCTTTCCCAAAGTGGGCGATAACGCCCCCTTGTGGGCGCTGGAAGCCTAGAGGGGGGCGGTATAAATCTTGAAAAAAATGTTTTTTTTTAAACTAGGCGCAACAAATATGTTATTGAGGTTATTGAAAAGAAAAAAACGAGGGGGGGGGGGCGCTACAAAACAACTGATTTTCAAAGTGGGCGTTACATGAAATAAGTTTGGGAACCTCTGATATAGAGTATATCTATAACGGTTCAAAATCTTAAAAATTGTTAAAAAACCGATTGTTGTATAGCGGCCATCTTGGTTTTTTGCCATTTCGAAATTTTTTTCGTAACTTCTGGTAATTGCTACCTGGGCTCTAACGAACTGGCACCATGACCGATCCTCCATGTTTTTTCGTTAAGGCTGGCCGTTACCTAACTTTTTACCAGATCATGGTAGATCAAATGTTACAATTTATTTATTACTTTCAAAATTTATGCTATCCTATACAGAAACAACTTTTACGCTTGGACTGCCGTGGCGGTTTTTCAATTATAACTTCCGGTCGCCATCTTGAATTTGAAAATTAATAAAAAATTCGAAATCCCCGCCCCCGATTACCACTTAACAGTCATGTTTGGTGACTTGACCCGAAACTTTCAAAAATTAAAAAAAAAATTGACCGCCATCTTGAAAAAATTAAAAAATCCAAAAAGCCCTGGCAACACTGAGCGATATTCATTATGGAAGCAAATCTCCATCTTAAACCGTTAAAAATCTATAGCCTTTTTAAATTTGTATGGCGGCCATATTTTTTCCGCCATTTTGTATTTTTTTCTTAAAAATTAAAGAAGTTTTGTGTAATCGATCAAAAACTTCTGAGGGAGCAACTTTCTAACTCTAACGGTTTGGACGCAATAAAAAATAAAAAGGTTCGCAACTAAGTTTGGGGTGGTGCTTTATTCTGTCGGTAGCAACTAACTTCAGACTGTCAATTACATGTCGGTGTGCGCGCACATTCTAAAAATTCACTCTCATCATTTTTCCCAATCGCACCAAAAGAAGTATAACTTCAATTAAAATGTCACTTCGTAACAAAGTGACACTTTACAAAACATTTGTTAGACCCATATTAGGTTACGATAGTGTAGCCTTCGCGCATACCTTCCCGACCAATCTTAAAAAGTTACAACTAGTTCAGAATAGGTTCATGTGAACTGCCACCGGTACTCCGTGGTACGTTCGCAACGAGGACCTACATCGCAACCTCGATTTACCTACGATAGCGCAGCATTTCAAAGAACTATAGGAATGTTACTTTGAAATAACGGCTGCCCACCCGAGCCCGGCGTTAGCACCCGCGTGAGAATACACACCGGCCGCGAACGCACCCACCAATCTTAGAAGACCCCACCACGTGTTATTGAATCCTCCGGACCCAATAACCGCAGCAAACGCTATACTCCCCCCCAACCCGAAAAAAAACTCACAAAACTACATCACTTCTACACCGTCGCCGCCGGTCTCAGCGACGAAGACCTCTCTTGCGCCCGGTGCCTAAAGCTGAGCGAAGATCTGCCCAGGTCTGTCGAGGTACGGTCTCCTTGGAGACAGTCCTTGTTGCTGACGTTGTAGGGAACAGTCCAATCCATTTAAATAATGTCTCGGGCTGAGAGCTCTGCTCGGTCCAAAATAACCCGGTGAAGTAGTAAAAACCTCGCGGTTAGCAACAAACTAGCCATTCAAAAAAAAACCCCGTCAGGAAAAGCACTGCCTGCTAGTAATACATTGAAGATGTTGACTAGTAGATCATATATGAGTGAGGACGGAAAGTACTTGATTACTCTATTCGAGATACCATCCGGCCCCGGGCCTTTTTGTTGTGAATAGACCACCTTGGGGTGAAGCCGTCGTCCGAGGCTGAATCGTTACAAGCACTCATGTACACGTCTACGTCTACGAGAGTCTTGTCCGAGCAAGCGGACAGATAGGCGTCCCGAGAAGTGGGTGAGGGGGACGAAGCGTTGCTGGGACGCAGTGGTACCAACGCACGCAAGACTGCGGCCGGTGAGGTGGATGTGGGCGGACGTGAGTGCCCCCAGCCGGCTGCATAGGTATCTAGGCGCGCGAGATTAGAGACGGGATGGCGGCCGGCCGCCCGAAAGCAGGCATCAGCGCTTCCGCGGCGTGAGATATGGCTATCCCATAGGGTGGGGACCGAAAACGCTTGCTATTCCTCAAGGACGTCAGGATGACCTTCCTCGAGGAACCGCTCCATAGGTGTCAATGTTCGAGGGTCCATAGTAGACCTCTGATATGTGGGATGGGAATATATAAATTCTCCTTGGTGGCGTGAGACCCTGTGGGCCCCTATCGTTTGTGGCAACAGGGGTGTGTACCTACACAGTCCTTACGTGTGTGTTGGTGTTGAGCCTTACGTACGTTTTTCTCTTTTCGACGGTCTTGCTTCAACTTTGGATGGTGGAGGGCAGACATTTGTTGGCTTTATGATAGTATGTAATTAAACTTTAATCGTCCTATATAAATAGATAAAAATATATAAATAGATTCTCACTATGGCAGTGGGCAAGTCGCAACAGCCTTGACAAAGGATATGAATCGCAGGTGTTGCACGCGTCTGCTCGCAGTGGCTGTTAAGTAGGATATGCCTGAAGCATCAAAACGTCAACCGTGTTAATTTTCAAATGTCATAAGTTCTTACTACTATATATATGTGATACGAAAGCAAGCATAACTGTATTGAGAATCTTGTCTTATAAAGAATATTAAAGTTGTTCAGAAAGGGCAGCTATTTTTAAGCGAGGAATAGGCATAGCAATTTTAAATTTTTCCCTATGTGCCATTCGTATTTAAAAAAAAAGAACTGTCAGAGTACAATGCTACAAGCTAACATTTTGTTCGTCAGTCGGCAGCAGGATTCTGTTTCTCGTATTGACGTATTTTCACACTTAAACATAAAAAAATTTGCATGTGTGTGTGCTGCTATAGCTGCACTACCAAAAAATTAATATATACACAAGTGTTATTAAAATATTGTTATTTATATTATATTCGTTACATTTTAATAAAAAGCTCATTATTCAATTATTTAGGTAATTGCTGATTTTTCCTATTATTTATTTGACTTAACCGGTCACACAGACTTGCAAGTTTGAAATCCGAAGCCGCCATTATTATAAATACATTAATTGATTCGTGACGATATTTTGTGTTAAGTGAGTTGTGATTTCGCCGCATCATTCCAATTTAAAGATTACGGTGTTTTTGCTGGTCTTAAGTGTTTATATTTTTACAAAAGGACGTTCGGCGTATTATAGTTACGCCAGAAAACTTTTTAGGTTACCTTGCTAGTGATTTTTAGAAAATGGTGAAATCGGTGAATTTTGTTTAAAATGTCCGTAAACGATAATACAAAAATGCCAAATGAAGACATGAATATGAATTAACAGATTTCCTAACCTGCTCCTACTGTTTTCTTGCATTTGCATCAACCACAAAAAACTATTGATTAAATGTTAGAAAAATTAAGAATTAAATTGTTAAAAAAACAATTTCTGTTTTACTTGTTATTTTCTTTGCATGACATAATTGCCTTATTCGATAATCGCCCCTAAAATTTCTACTTATTGTAATGTTATTGTACCCTTCGCGTTTATAAGTGTTTTTTTGTAAGTTGAATATACGATATTGTGTTTTTTTGTAAGTTGAATA
>NJDC01001602.1:15619-26154 GCA_002245475.1 Calephelis virginiensis
AATGTCCATATTTACGTGCAAACGCCAAACGAGCATTTCTATGTTCTTTCTTCAACAACTGTACTTTGCGAGCCACTATTCCGAACAACCCTGCTTCTACCAGACGTCGTCGAACGGTCCTCGCTGAGACACCAGCTCTTTCGTGTGTCCCAAACACTTCGTGTTTAATTAAAATAGAGCCTAGAAACGGATCTTTCTTAGCTAACCTGGTTATCATTCTATCTTCTTGCGGAGTTGTTTTTCTCGATCGTCTTGTTCTTGGCACATTTAAATCTGTGTTATTGCGTCTGACATGTTGCACTGCATTGTATACCATAGTTTTTAAACAATTTAAATGTTCTGCTATCCTTCGGTATGGCCAACCATGCTCGACAACAAACTTCATGATAATTTTTCGTAGTGTTGGATCGCAACTTTTATTTTTACCCATTCTTCTCCAAAATATTTTTTAAAACTTAAAATAAATATCGGGATTGCCGCCAAAACTACCACGAAATAATAGAGAAGAAGTAAAAAAGTATTGAGATTTAAATTTTGAAAATAGAACGCAATTTATCAGTGTCCCTAATTAAATGGCGAGCCAGCATTATTTGAACAAATAGCACTACGATAATCTATCAGCTATACTGTAAAGAGTTTCAATGTTTAAGAAGTTGTTATTGTTTGTATAATCGGGCACATAAATGACTAATTATACTTACATTAAGAGATATGGAATATGGTTTAGACTCGTTGGAAAATAAAAACTAAATTCACAATTCGGTTTAACCAAAGAGTGTCCCTAATTAGTTGACCACGACTGTATATATCTATATTTATGATTCAGAAGTAACAAATTATAGACGGATGTAAACACGCCTTCTACCAAAGATTATTATTAAATTTGGATTAAATCTATAGTCCAGACAGATGCAAAACAATGTTTACAACTGCCTAGTGCCCCTTTTATGATCAATCAAATTTAAAATCGGTTCAGCAGCCTATAAATAACTCGAGGTAAAGTTCCAGGCAACTTCTAGTATTTTAGGTAAAGTAAACAAAAAAAATAGTTTGAAAAATCAACTTCAATTTATTTTCATTCTCTTATGTAGTTATTGGAATTTATGCATACAAATGTTTTAAAATATAACTAGAATAGTTAACAGTTAATTTTAAATGCAGATTAGTAACAATGTCATGGAGTAAGTACCAATATGGTTTCACCAATTAAACATTTTATACTGTCAATGGATGTCACTACGTTATACATTTTCATCATATAACTTTCCTTAATAAATAGTCCCAGTATATAACACACCCAGATAGGCAAGTTTAGGCATTTACTCTACAAATCTATAAATTATTTAAAACAACTAAATTGATAGCCCATGACATTGAATGTTTTCCGATAGCATTAGGTTTTATAAACATAAATTTTACTTGACAAAAATGTTTAATATTCTTTAGAATTTAGCATGAATTACATAATAAATAATCCGATACATAAATGTCACCTTTGGTGAAATTATTCAGCTACTTTTGCTATGACATGACATGAAATATACGCTCTAAGCACTAATCGACTCAACAACCAGTGGTTGGAGTGCAAAATGGGGATAGTTGGGGATGTAAGTGTGGCATTTCCACAGTCTGAATTATATACACCCCAACCAAGACCCTCATTCTCCAAAATAAAATCTGGCTACGACCGAGAGTGCAAATCCGAATCATGTGCAATGGTAAAAATCATACTATCATTTAAAATTAATTTATCTTTGCACTATAATTAAGAAGCTACCCTTCTTAAATTTGGTTAAATTCCAGTACTTCTTACACTGCCATAATCATCACATTAGAGTATAACATTTTTACATGGCCAGTGCAATAATGCACGAAATAAGGACCAAATCAATTTCCTACTTGATTTAAACTGTACAGCAGTCACATTCCGTTGGCAAATAATTAAATATAATAATAAATAATTATTAATTTAGCTACAAATTTGCCTAGTTACCAACTGGAATGGGCTTCGTGAACACGCGGGTGGCGAATAACAAGTCCATTCTTACATAAGGCCAATATACATTAAGTTAAAATGGCCTATACACATTATACTCCTAAACAATTTCAATAATAAATTACCACAAATATTTACAAATTACCAATAATATCCACAATTAAATAAGTAACTTAAATTAGATAAATAATTTAAGAAGTTGGGACAATCTAATAGGAATCAGTCATTAAACGTCAACGCGGTGTTCGATCTGGAACTGACGTCGTCATCTCGTGTCCTCCTCGAGTTTCGGCGGGCTCTCTCGGGCGCTCGGAACATATGTGACGCGGCCCGCTTGCCTTGTCTCTCCTGTGACGTGGCCTTCCGCGGCGACTCGGACTTTATCGGACACGGGTCACTCTTATCGTGAACATTTCCTCTGGATGATTTTGTGCTCAAAAAGAAGCCTAGTTATATCCTAGAAGTGCACTGGCAGTGCAGAGCGGTGGGCGGGCGCCGGTGTCGCGACGGGCCAGCCGCGCCCGTCTAGGTCGTATCTCGTCCGTACGTGCCCATTCGCACCTCGTCGATCACGCGCGTCCACTCCAACGCGTATGACTGTGGATCTTCCAAATAATATGTACGGTTTGGCTGTAACAAGAAATAAAAACATTATAAGACTGCGTTAACATAGTTTTCTATGGGTGGGATTTATAGAAATATTAAAGGGTTCCGCAAAACATTACTTACTTCTGGAATAATCGACTATACAATTTTCATACAAAAACATTTGAATGTATTTTTTTAACCGCAATTGAATTTCAAAGATACCAAGATTGAGATATTGTGTGTAACAGGATTTGTATTAATAAGTGAAATATTAATAAGTATATTTTGAAACTTACCGTATAAACTAAAAATATTCTAAAGTTTTTTGCTTCAACTCTTAATTCCGGTGACCAAGGAATTTCTCCTTTTAGAACCATATTGACTGGATCTACATAAAACAATCGTGGTCCCGTCGTCAACAACAACATCCGGCGACGAGCGAACAATCCTTTTCTCTTTTCTACGAGACCTTGTTTCAATATAAGCTCTCCATCAACAAACTGATGCCATTTATTTTCTTTTGCTTGAATTTCTAAACGACGACGTCTCTCTTCATTGCTGATATTTAAAATTCCTAAAAAGAGAAAAAAAGTTTATAAAAATTTTACAATTATAAACTTACAATTGAAGGCAATAAAAACTTAAATTGCTTAACAAATAAACGAGAAGTTTCAATATGAGTGCATTAAAAGGCAGACTGTTAGTTACAATGATCATTAATGAATAAAACTCGGGTGTGGCGACCATTCATGTTTGGTATGTCGCAAACGGCTGAGAACGCGGAGCTACTGCCTACTGCAGCGCACCGGAAAGCTGACGTCAGCCTCAATATGGGATCGTAAATCAAGAACAAAGGATGTCCGCTTTGAATGCGACTTACAAGTACTAGTAACTACGATGACTCGTCATTCTGTATGCAACATCTGTACTTACGGATTGAATTACACATGCGGAGGAAGTTACTCATGCTAATTATGCGTATTTTGTATCAATGAAATCAACGTGGGCATCAGGAATCTACTGTTAAATAGTAACGGAAGCACGGAACATTAACGGACATGGCACTGTTATAAAACGTCACGCGTATTTTGTGAAGAATTTAGGTCATGGACGATCCGACTGCCTTTTACCAGTCGCTTCAATGCACTCGCCTCGGCTTTGTAATTACTGGAATTGATACTTTAAAGAATTGCCTATGCATTGTATCAATGGTGTATTAGTGTGTTAAAAGTATTTGTTGGTCGTGTGACGTATATATATTGGAAACTTACCTCTAGATGTGGACAGGTCGAACTCCCATAACCGAACGAGTTGATTCTTTCCTAATCCAGGTTCTAGATGGTCAGGAACTGTATACTCTTCTTCAAATGAACCTCCTGGTAAATATGGACTAATTGTTGGTGGGGTTTGTTCCCATATATTATCCCAATCGATTCCTTCAAAGAATGGATGTTGACGTATACTTTCGTAAGTGCCACCTTTGTCATTAGCTCCTAATCTTTTGTTGTGATCTAATACTAATAATTTTTCAACTAAATCTTTAGCGTCACTGGGGAATCCTTCTGGAAATTCGTAGTCCATTTTGAGTATTTTTTGGAAAGTAAGGAACTCTGTGGAGGCACGGAATGGTGGTAGCCCAGAAATCATTTGGTATATTATGCAGCCCAACGCCCATAAATCTGAAGCGTAGGTATCAACACGATTTTGTAAAAGATCTGGACTAACGTATTGTGCGGTACCAACAAAACTAATCTTTCTTGAACGCTCACTGTTTGTGTTTTGTTCCTCTTCTGTAACAGGAGTAGCCGACCTAGCTGATTCTTGTTCTAAAATTTTTACTGTTCCGAAATCTGCTATTTGTAAATGCATATTTTCGTCTAACAAAATATTTTCCGGTTTCAAATCGCGATGAATAATTTTGTGCGCGTGCATTTTTTCCAAAGCAAGCAAGAGTTCGGCCGCGTAGAATTTTGCTACATTTAATTCGAACGAGCCCTCCTTGTTAATGTAATGCAATAGTTCGCCATTCTTCGCATATGACAACACAAAATATAATCTTTCTTCATCTTGAAATGTGCAGTAAAGCTTCACGAAGCCATGAGGAACATTAAATAGCAAATTCAGGGCATCCTTTTCCCGTTTTATATATTGGACTTTCTGATGTCTGACGATGTGGCTTTTTTCGCACACTTTAACTGAAAAGATAAAACATTATTACTTTAACAGTTTAATTTATAATTCAAAGATTTATATTGTACATATACATACATAAAACCTTATTTACTCAAACTCAAAGTCTAAAATTTAATTACTGGCCAACTTCATTTCGTGTAAAATGACTAGCTCTAGTTAGGACGTTTGTAAATAAAACTTTAAGTCTCTAACTAAAATAAACTTCTAAATAAAAGAATACTCACTTGCATATTCTTTGCCAGTATGAATATCTTTCGCTAGGAACACAGTACTGTAGCACCCATCGCCAATCAGTTTTCCAAATATATAATCTTTTGCAGTTCGCTTAGTGTGTTTGTATGATTGGCTGGATGAAAGCGTTGAAGTTGGCGTTGGAACGGGTGCAGCGGCTGCTTGAGATGCTTGCATCTTAACTGGTGACTCCACTACCGATTCAACTGTTGCTATTGGAGCACGGACTTCACTTGTAGCTCGACCGTTTGGCTGTAACAAGGAAAAAAATATATAAATATAAAATTCACGTTTTGGTTTATTTAGTTACCCTTAATAGTCGACAAATTTATCAAGACTAGCCTACTTTTACTAAGTAAATGGAATCGATGCCGATGGAATAATGTCAACAAAATATTTATCTTGTCAATGGTTTCTTTTAACATTTGTATTTTATTTGGCATGTTACACACAAAACCTTTTTAAATAAATCCGATATTGTAATGAGTTTCGTGCATATACGTCATATCAAAAACTCACTGTAGAAAAATCTAGTGCTTGCTACCTTTAGGATATCTTTTGCTAATGTGGTCCTTGCAAGCTCACGCACGATCACGATGAGAGGCAAGTTTACAACTAAATGGCCAATGTATTCGAAGCGACGCCACGTTCGTTGGCCTCACTAACAGTTCGATGATCCAATTTTTAAAGTTTGCGAACTAAGTTTTTTATTCATTTTCTTATGGAGGCGTCAGACAAAAAGTGTTCTCAATCAATGGAGATACAATTGTTATAAGACACTAGTTAAGAGTGGCTCGACAGACACGCGACATACATAACTAACGATGGTAACAATAGAACCCATCAAAGAGAATTCACATGCGGTGAATGTTTCACTCAATGGACTAGACGTAAACAAATGTGATTGATTGTAAACTAGAAAAGAAGCTCAACGTCAAGGAAAATTCAGTGGTGTATTGGGTTAAATTGCAAAGAGGGCAAAGGAATTTTCGTCTGTAAGTGTGGACTGAAGTATTAGTCACTAAAATGGGCGTATTAGAGTATGTAGACCGCAAGTGGGTCTCGCATTCCGCGGGCAGTGGTGACGGCGCGGGGGTATCACCGTCGCAACGGTACTTCGAGCGCATTCCCATCGCGGCGCATTCCGCGACCCGCGCAAGCACCTACTCCGTACTCGACCTCATTTATGCTCCTTTGAACCAGGGTTGACATATTATCGCGACATTTGCATACTGGGTTATTGGCGCCAATATTTAGACAAAATATTTATTTATAGTATTCTAAAGTACTTAGATACTAATACAAATTTATAATGTAAACAATTACTTTATTTTATGAAATACATTTTTTTTAATTTTTACCTTAACAAATTTTAGCCGAAAAATAAACAAAACAGAACATAGCTTTGCCTCGCCAGCACCATATCCGGCGTTACAAAAAGGATAATATTGTTTAGTTATCAGCATCAGTTTTCAATCTTTAATTGAATTAAGCGAACCGGATATGGCAAACCTACAATATTCGTCTTGTTTAAATTTTAATCGAGAAGATTACATTCGACACTGATATCACAATTAGGTACTAAATATTTAGTGTTGAGAATAACAAGAATGATAAATTAACGCAAACGTTATCGAACCTCTGAGCGCATTGACCATGCCACGAATGAATGACTTTTATCATGTTTACATGTACAAAGTTGTTTTTTGTTTCCAATACTAGAAAGTGGCACAACAACATAACATGTTTGTTTGGTATTGATAAATAAGACACAAATACAAGGTGACGACACGAAAACGTAATTGCTTTTAAATACACCATAATGACGTTGTGATTGTGGACATTCCTAGCGTTATTTAAAACGACCTTACGCTAATGACTTTTAGAATTTGTTTTGATATTTCTCTTATGTTTCGTGAATAGAATAGTGAAAAGTGTAATGATTTGTACATTGACAGACAACTCATTATGTGAATTACATGAATGCGGATCATGAATGTAGTGGTAAACAAGTTGGTCACGCCGGCGACGCGTGAACAAACAAGTGCCGAGTGTCAGTGCCGCGCCTGCCGTGAGCCATCGTTGTTTGCATCATAATATCATACGCGCTGTATTCGTCGCTCGAAGCACTGCGCCATGCCGTTCTCCGAGTGCTTGTGAAAATACGAGCGAAAGTATGCACTGAGAAATCATACAGCGAAAGTTTACCAACAACCTTGCGCATCATACTTGCCACGTTGTTATACAATTTCCTATCTTAGCATAAAATTCTTGAGGAAAAACGTTTTTAAATCATACATCTAATATGACTAAAGTCTAAAGTAGTTTTGTTTACAACATTTAAAATATGTTATAAAACTTTCAATGACATTGATATACATATATTATGCCATAATAAACAAATAACATTTTATTATTATGCAATATAAACATACAGAGTCAAACAGAAAAAAATACACGATCGAATAACTTTTAGATAAATTTTAAATTATTTTTCAAATCATACATTATGTGAAATTGACATTAAAAATATACAAAATGAAATTATACAAAAAGATTTCAGTTTTTTTAGCATTAAAGGCCAAGAAACTTAATATTTTTGTATTAAAAAAAGGAACAATATCAATTTCGAAAATTTAAACAACTAATTTAAATGAAAAAATACATTTCAACAATACGATATACCTAAATGACTAAAAAACATTTAGAAAAACGACTAGCATAGAATGGGGGGAATTGCCTCAACATTTTAGGTGAATTGATGAATAACTACAAAAATCGACCTAAAGTTATAAAAAATAATATCTAATTGCACGATATTTATAAAATAATTCCTATTAGACAAAAATAACCAACATGGTCAAAAACAAATGTAGCAAATATATTTCTTCTTAAAATTATAATGAATTTGATGAAGCGTCAAAAATCAATTTAAAGCAGTAGATTTAAAATATAAACAAACACGCGTTATTACTCTTCATTCAACAACAATCCATTACTATAACGGGTGATTTATTTTATGTGTGCGTGAAGAAGCGTTGACCTTACCTTAGATTTGGGTGAGGGTTGTTTCCCGCGCTTCGTAGAACTTACGCCTAGTAGCTTGAGAATTCTGTTTGCTGCTTCTAGAAGTGTAGCACTACCCCTCGATCCCCTTTTAACTCTGATGGTCAATCCACTCATTTCTATACTTCGCATACGTTGGATGTTACCGTTTTATTACAGTTTGAAACGGTCGAAAACACAAACACAGTTCATGAAGCTTGCAGATACGATACACGATTTAATACCACGGGGGTAGAACGTTAGACGTAGAATATTACTAACAATTTTACTAAGGAATGCAATAAATAATAACAAACACAATTGTAAAACAATCGACTATTAAAATTATCTAGAGCGCGTTGGCACGTCAAAACAGCTCGACGGCGCGTTGCAGACTAAAGTAGTAACAAACTGAACGCTTGACGCAAGCGAGGCATTGACTACGTCGCGTCCTCCGCTCAGTAGACGGAATAATCACACGATTGTGGTACATACGGCGCGGCGCGCGGCGCGCCGTTTGTTGGGTGTAATGTAGAATCCCATTTCCCCCGACCGCGTTGTTCCCCTACGCCTTCGCCAGCCGCCACCACAGTACTATATTGCTGTTTACATAGCTCAACTGCATCATATTACAAAATCTATACTAAGTTTATATTACTTCTACGCACTGTTACTTATTAACTGTCAGGTTTTAACAAATAGCAAGCTTTCGTACTATACTGTAACTAGGTACTTACGCACGCAATTAAATACACAAGGAAATACTCGTATGTAGGCAAGATCAAATTCTAGATATGATACTGGCGCCTTCATACTTCGCAGAATATGATGCGTTGAATCTATTTTCAGCATTACGTAATCGAAGTAAATTACTACTTTTCTTGTTATTCAATATTTATTATTAATATTTAAATGTTTCATAAGAGAAAAACATGAACGCATTTCAAATTAAAATAATAATTTATAAAATAAACGAAAACGTGGCGTGGTTTCCACGTGTCTCTGTTTTGAACACGAGTAGTATGAAATCTTCCCGGTGCAATGGTGTGCCGTCAAAAGGGCGGAAAATGTGGGTGAGGGGGGAGGGAGACAACATAGAGCGCGGGAAACGGGAACAAAATCAATATTAGCAAGATGTGCAGTAATCGGAAGCCATAGCGAATGCAAGAGATTTAAGAAAGATTCTTTAAATATAAACGCATGTTTTCGAGATCGATAACAACTTGTTAATAAAAATTTAATTTTCTCGTCACCGTAATACGCATCACACTCATATACGAATTCTATATGTTATGTAACTTTATCTTACGTGACAAGTAGGTATCTACCTACCTGTCACGTAGCAAACTTCGTTCCACCCGTTAAGTATGTATGGGAAAAATGTAAATGTTTAATTTGGATAAA
Organism: Calephelis virginiensis; assembly: GCA_002245475.1. NCBI lineage: Eukaryota > Metazoa > Arthropoda > Insecta > Lepidoptera > Riodinidae > Calephelis > Calephelis virginiensis. Next base: position 25,077 of record NJDC01001602.1, read on the forward strand.
AAGTATTCTATTTCCGTCTCCTGGTTCCAAGCTTCCTCCCCGCCAATTTTCAGCCAGATCGATTCGGCCGGTTTTGAGTTATAAAATAAAGTGTTACTAACAAGACTTTCTTTTATGTATATAGGTATAGCGTTTTGCAAATTTATTACAAAAAAAAATTAAAACGATTGGGTTGAAGCCATTCCAATTTAAACGAATGGCTTTTACAATGCTCAGTCATAAATCATTTGTATTAGATTTTTATCATTACAACTAAAGATTTTTATGGTAAATATAATATTACCATATCTAATAATAAGTAAAAATAATGTTTCTTTCAAACTCAACATTTTACCATAAAATTTAATCCTCGTTCAAAATTAAAATAATAATTTACATGTGCGTAAAATGTAAATAACGCGACTCTTAAAGTTTTTTGTCTAAAAATAGGTATGTACCGTTTGAACCACTGGTGTTTACATTTGAATAATAAGCCAACACGATACTAATATTTAAATTGTGACATAACTATTTCTTAGAACAATTAAAACATTAAAGAGGCTTGAAAAAAAGAACATTTTTTTAATAGACTACATTAAAAAAATGTTCTTTTTTTTAAACAAAACAGAAACACGTTTTGTATAATGAAGGCAAATAAAGAGATTCCCTGATGAGAAAGAAATACTTGCCACTAATAAACAACAGATACTAACAATGCGTTATGAACTTCACCTTCGACCACTTGGTTTATTAGGTTAGAAATATATTAGTCCTAATTATATAATATATGTGACAATGTGACAATATGCTTATATTGCCTCTGTGGTCTAGCGGTCCGGGTGTTGGACTTGACTGCATGAGGTCCTGGGTTCGAATCCCGGGTCGGCCAACACAAAAAAAATTGGATTTATCCAATTTTCTAATAAAAAAATGTTGGTCGGGACTCTTCGGGGATATAGGCGTGAAGATACTTAATATGTTTATATTACAACTAGCTGACCTGACACACATTGTCCTGTCTGTACTATGAATATTGAATTCTTACATTTTCTAATGCAACGCTAAACCTAAACTATGTTCTTCTTTCATACGAGCCTTA